>JBBPKT010001058.1:0-11298 GCA_038089395.1 Pulveroboletus frians
CCTCAACCGCCACCTAGAGAGCCTCACGAGGGACACGCCCATCACCTCCACCGACGAAGCACAGAGCCGACTCACCAACCTCACCAATGCCATCCAGCGCACAATTGAAGACCACGTCCCACTCACTAAACCATCACCGTACACAAAGCAGTGGTGGAACCCCGAGTTGGATGGGGAGAAACGACGACTCAGAAGCCTCGCCTATCAGGCCAAAGCACGCCGTCAAATACGCCAAGACCCAGTCCACGAGGAGCTAGCACGAACTCGTGCCCGCTTCGCAAAAATGATAACCGAGGCTAAACAAACACATTGGGAGGAGTACCTAGAAGAAACTGACACCTCTTCAATTTGGCAGGTGCACAAATACCTCGTCGACGAACCATCCGACCAAGTCGTATCAAGAATCCCAAACCTGAGACGCACGACAACGCAGCCCACACCCGAAGAACAATCCTGCCAAGAGAAAAGCAAGCTGCTGTACGAAACATTCTTTAAACCCCAACCCGACAACACGCAAGACTTCTCACACGAGGAGTACCCAGAACCGGTTTGTACTTTCACCAACATCACTGACGAACAAATACACCGGGCCATCAAACGACTATCCCCATACAAAGCCCCGGGCCCGAACGGCGTATGCAACGTGGTATTTGGTAAAAATGCGGACAGCATAGTCCCATTCTTAGGGCCCATCTTCCAGGCCACTTTTAGCCTCAACTTTTACCCAGAGGAGTGGAAACTCTCGTCCACGATTGTCCTCCGCAAGCCAGGCCGGCCGGACTACTCATTACCCAAAGCGTACTGCCCGATTGCCCTCCTGGACACCATGGCAAAGATTCTCTCGGCATGCGTCGCGGACAACATCTCCTACCTGATAGAACGCCACAGCCTACTACCGATCACGCATTTCGGAGGACGCCCCGGACACTCCACCATCGACTCCCTCCACCTGCTCACAAAGTTCACATACGACGCATGGGCACGCCCATCCGACCACTTCATATCAATGCTCTTCCTAGACATCAAAGCGGCTTTCCCAAGCGTCATCGTAGAACGGTTAGTCCACAACATGAGGAAAAGGGGCATCCCACAGGAGTACACCGATTGGTACAGGCGACGCCTACAAGGGCGGCGCACCTCGTTAATCTTCGACGATTTCACCTCCCTCCCTTTCCAGATACCAATCGGGCTAGACCAAGGCTGCCCGCTATCCCCCATAGCATTCCTCTTCTACAATGCAGATCTCATTGGTATGACAGAGGGGGACACTGACAAACTCGGCCTAGGTTTCATCGATGACACCGCATTTGTAGCAAGGGGAAGGTCGTTCGAGGAAGCAAACAACAAGCTGAAAGAGGTCATGGAGAGGGATGGGGGAGCTTTGAAATGGAGCGCTGACCACTCTGCCGAGTTCGAACTCGACAAGACCGCACTCCTCTGCGTCTCACGGCTACGGAAACCAGACCCCCAACGAAACAGCAAGACGATCCCGATACCCCGCCCACCCATCACCATTCAGGGACACACCATAGAACCGTCGAACAGCTACAAGTTCCTAGGAATAATACTCGACAACGAGCTCCGATTCAAGCAACACGCTGCCTTCGCTATATCAAAGGGAACGACATACGTACTAGCTAGCAATAGAATAACAAAAGCAACAAAAGGTATAAAAGCAAAAATGTTCAAAAAACTGTATGAAGGGGTAGTGATACCGAAGATGGTGTACGGGGTGGATGTCTGGGGAGCACAGATGCTGGAAAGAGGACGGAGTAAGAAGGACGGGGGCTGGGGCGCATGAGGCTTTGCACGGAGAATGGAATCGATACAACAGACCGCAGCACTACACATCCTGGGGGGAATGCGCACAACAGCCACGGACGCACTGCTCGCACACGCTAATCTCACTCCTGTCCCACTACTAATAAGGAAACTTTGTAGCAACGCCGCCCTCCGCATCGCATCCCTACCCGCATCTCACCCCCTGTACGCCCACGCCAAGGCCACCTTTCACCGACGGAAACGCCACAAATCACCGATGCACAGACTAACGAACACATTCGGCCTCGACCCCCGCGCAGTGGAAGACATATCCCCCATATGCCACGACATGAAGTGGAAACCCGACATAACAACACTAATCGCAAAAGACAAAGACGAGGCGCTAATCCAAGATATCGAAGCAGAAACCATGCACGACATCTGCCTCTACTCAGATGGATCAGGATATGAGGGTAAAATTGGAGGGGCCGCGGTAATGAGAAGGGGAGGGGAAAAGATAGACAAATTAAGGTTCAAGTTAGGATCTGGGGAGGACCACACGGTGTACGAAGGCAAGGTGGTGGGCATGATACTGGCAGTGGAGCTACTAAGGAGATACAGGGGCAGGATCGACACGGTCTCGCTGGGGCTGGACAACAAGGCAGCTATAATGGCTGCGAACGCTTTCCAGTCAGGCCCAGGCCACTACCTAATGGATTGGTTCCACAAGGATGCCCAGGCAGCACTAAAACTACACGGCATAAGCTCCCTGGGAATCCGGTGGACCCCAGGCCACCTAGGCATCCAGGGCAACGAGGAAGCCAATGAGGCCGCAAAACTCGTGGCAAGGGGCCGAGGGAGCCCTCCCGCGTCACTACCATCGTCTCTTAGGGTCTCGCGTCACCAAACCAAAACACTCCTCCGAAGCAAATTGGCCGCAAAACAAAAGATACGGAAAGACATCAAAATAATAAACTGCGAAATCTTCGAGAGATCACCTCGAGCACACACCCTCCTGGCCATAGACAAATCGCTCCCATCTGACCGCTTCCTAAAACTCATGGAGAAGCTCCCTCGATGCCATGCCACAGCACTCTTCCAGCTACGAACCAACCATGCCCCGTTAAACCGCCACCTCTTCAGAATATCCAAAGCGGACACTCTGTCGTGCCCACACTGCCCGGACCGGGACGAAACAGTCTTCCACATCCTAATGCATTGCCCTAAATACTCGTTACAACGCGACCAACTCCGACGCGTCACCCGTGGTCAATCGAGACAAATCGCCCAACTGCTAAACAATGAAAAGCACATCAGACACACCCTACAGTTCCTACACAACACGGGTCGACTCATCTCCTCCTTTGGCAATCTATCCCTGCCACGAAATGAACCCACAGACCAACGCAGCTAGCCCAACACCCTGCACGTTGATGACCCACCGTGCTCAGGATCCACCCATCCACTCCAAGCCCCACGCAGGCTCCGCTCACACCCGAGCTGTTCACATACGTACACACATAGACAGTAAAACACCTAGACACACAATCACATGTAATGTCTGACATGGGCAACGCCCACTGGACAATAAACAAGGAGACAAAAAAAAAAAAAAAAAAAAAAAAGCTATGATTCATGGAGGCCCTATGATGAAATTTTCAATCATGCTGTGTTCCACAACACTGTCATTGATTGGTTTGAATTGACAGACAGCACTAAAGATAAAGCATATGTAGACAATCTCCTACTGTGGTGGAAGTGGTTAATAGCCCTCTTATGCCATGCATGACCTTTCATCTCAAGGCAAGTATTCAGGAAGCAGGGGGTACTCAATTACAACCCTCCATCCATCAACAAGGGTTCTGTCACTACCTCCTTCAAGAAGTGATGCATGGATGGTGCACTGCCCAATGTCATGCAGTAGGGAAGAGATGTGTATCCATTTGAGTGAAATGATTGCTAACATTCATGGCAGGTGGACCACATATATCCTGGGGCAATCTGGCCAGAGAAGTGGTTGAGGAACCCCTCAAGTTTAATTGTCAATCTATGCCCCCATTTTTCATTTTGTATTACATATGTAGTATTTGACATTTGTGGTCATGTGCAGTCAAAATGTAGACTTTGCTATCAATTGGCAACATGAGCAATTAAAAGCACACACACAGAAAATGCTAATCACTAGATACATTAGATGTTTTAGCAAAAGGAGCATGGATTGGTCTCCTTGACTATATGTAGCATTATTGTACTGCTGTCCAACAAGAGTCATGTGTCTTTGGATTCCTCATGCACCCTGTTCTGTGGGTGATATCCAATCCATCAATTGATTATATACTTGCTCAGTAACTAGATTCTTGCACTGTTTTGCAAATGAGATATGAGATTGCTTTTATTCAGAACTAATATCATAATAATGTACTGGTACACAAGTGAACTACCATAATAAACTATATGAACCTCCCCAATGTCCAGAAAGCTTATACTGGCTCACCCGTAGTAGATAATTGTAACAAGTAATTGATTTTTGTCTGTTTGCTACTTATTCCCATGTTCAATCTGACTGATTGACCTCACAAGTGAGGATCATACTTATTACACCTATGGAAGTGTGGGAGCATGTTATCATGCAGTCATATTGGTAATCCAACCTATTATTATAAGGGGTTTATAATGGTTTATACACAATATACTTAATGCCCTCCTCATAAGGGGTTTATAAGACCCTTAGAATATTTTTGTGAAACTCGTGATGCAGTTCATTTCATACCATCATCCATTCCTTGCAGCCAATCATCTAGACCTGGTGACAGCAGAATTCTGTCACTTATGATGCAGAATATCCCTGGAACAAAGAATGTGTGTCGAGCAAGGCATCACGAAATAAAATATTTATTTTCGTACTCGATTTCCCCAATGAGATTTTAGTGATGGCACATCATGTATGTAAGAACGAGGAATGTGTCCTACCATGTGTCGTGTCAGTGTCCGAAGATCACGCATCTTAGGAGAGGGGTATGGGCCAAGCTTGGGGACGGGTTTCGACGGTCGAGATCACAATGCAACAACAGAGTCTTGCTGCCTCGATATTGTCGTCGTAGCCCCAGCGTGTCCGTCGTCTTCTTATGGTTGCGTCCTGATGGTGCTCATGTGGCTTGCTAACCACTGATACGATCCGCAGGACCCGCTGAGTGATTCACTAATCCCCCAGCATCCCTGCCACGTCTGGTGTGCAATTGGGGAGTGGGTCTGGCACCCGAATCTCTCGAATCCTGCTGTGCTTCGAGTAGCGTTTTGGAAAAAATGGTCAAACAATGGTCAGCTAGCACTGGAGCATAGTACCAGAGCGGAAAGTGGATTAAATACCTACCGAGATCGCATCAGCTAGCAGAGTATGCCTTTCCGGGGGCTGTGCGTCCTTGACACTGTTGTCTCTACGCTGGGTGTGGTGTACCAAGCCCTGCAACCAAGATATCGCAGACGGGATAGATCCTGTCAACGTTTGTTGCTCATTAGCATTCACGTACCTGTCTCAATGATGCGATCTGAGAAAGAACGGGGACGAGAGATTCTCAGCGCCTGCGTAAACAGATCAAAATCTGGGAACGAGTCAAGGGATTCCTACAGAAAGTCTTGCGCATCAGGAGTCGACCGAATCCCTCAGTGATATTTCGACGCTCGACGCTCTGCGTACAACTAGCAAGAATGTCGCCCACGAGTGCTGGTGCGTGGCAGCTCCGAGGTGTGACTGGAATGACGCTAATGTTCAGTAAGACCAAACGATAGTCCTTGACAACAGTGCCTCTGGTATCGTGTGGGCACTCGCTTTTCACCCAAACGGAGAGCATCTGTTGAGTGGGGATGACGAAGGAATTCAACGGTGGCGATATGCAGACAGTCAAGAGGTTGGAAAAACAACAGCACCCAGTGTGTTTGCAATCGCTGTGTCTAGTGATGGGAAGTGGGTTGTGGTCGGGACTGGCAAAGGGGCGAGCGTGTGGGATGCAGAAATGCAGGACAAGGTCGTTGATGTGGAGAGCACGACTTGGGTGCGTGCAGTCGATGTCTCACCTGATTCGACCCGGTTTGCGACTGGGGGAGGAAGCACAACAAGCATCTGGAATATGACGAGTGGAGAGAGACTGGTCGGCCCACTCAAACACGACACCCCCATCATCGGGGTCAGGTTCTCTCCGGAAGGTGATCGGATTGCCACTGCCGAGCCTCCTAGTCGGATCCACATTTTTGACAGCCACAACGGCAATGAGCTCATCGTCATCAACACTGCCATCACCACATGGCTCGGCACTCCACTCGCATGGTCGGGTCAGCGCATCTTTTCTGCATCCAGCGACAACAAAATCAAGTCGTTCGACCCCTCTGACGGATCCCAGCTCACGGCGTCACCAACACTCCTTGATGACGAGAAGGGCCTCGTCTCTCTCGTACTAGCCCCCAACGGCAAGTTCATCGCTGCAGCCACACTTCGAGGTGTCATACTTCTGGATGCATCGACACTCGCTCAAGTTGGCTCTGTCATTGATGAGGGCACAGAGATTCGGTCAGTTGCTGTGTCTCAAGACAATTCCTACCTTGCGGCTGGATGTCGAGATGAACGCATCGTCGTTCATCGTCTATGGACCCTTCTTCCAGAGTCTTATGGACCTTTTCAAGTACGTATTCACTGTTCTACAAACCCTGATATTGACAAAGTATGGTAGGGATCTACTGGAGAGCAGGTAAAAGAAGGCAACGACCCTCTCGAGGTATTCGTTCGTGTGTCTCCCTCCGACATACGTTTTCACACGACATCGTAGCATGCGTTTCAGTCAAGTCCACAGGTTCTGCAATTCGACTATGAGGCAGTTAGCGATTCTTTTCTCTTGTCCCATTTCTGTGTTGACGCTGCTGCAGTCGCCATCACCAGCGGCCTCTGTCCATCCCCATGAAGATCCCCCACTGCTGCCCCGCTCGGCTGATCCACTGCCAGACGCACCACCAGTAAGCTCTGCCACCAATGCATATACACTACATTTTCGACATTGATAACTCATCAGGGTCGCTCCATATTCAAAATGCGACAGTGGAGAAGGCGGAATGCCACCTCGCACAAGCCCGACCAATGTTTAGGCAAGTCACCTCAATCTCTGGATCATCAATCCTTGCGTGAACCACCAAGCATCGATGTCGGACCTTCGCGGATGGCTACAGGCCAACGCAAACCAGTGAGTATTCTTCCTTGGTAGATAATCAGATGCAGCCTATCTAACATATCATATCATATAGCGAACTGCAGCGGGGAAGCGAAAGGTCTCTCATTCCTCGTATTTGTACACAGATACTCATCCACTATTACAGATTCGCCGAATTCGCCCCTCCCCTGTTCCAAGCGATGACCAAGGTAGTTCCCACAGCGAACAACGTCCCGTTCAATCAGGGATGGTCAGTCCAGTGCGTTTGTTTTGGTGATCTAGACCTCGTCTCGGCTACTCATGTCCTTTCAGGTGCAACAAACAAGTGACCCGTCTCACTCTTCTGCTACGGGGTTTAATGTACAGGTATGCACCATTCGTCCAGCTCATCTTCATGCTCACAGTGGATTAGGATCTCCAGGGGTCGGATGATGCTATGCTCGTGATCAGGGTGCGGTTACCTAGATGGATGTTATGCGCTCGCTCAGGTGCACATGATGAGACAAACTGGTCGTAATGACTCCAACAAGCATGTAAGAGGATCGCTATCACCATGCATATCAAACCCGTTTATAGAGATCTGTTGCCCGCAATTATTATCATCCATCTGCTATGCGTGCCATCCTAGTCTACTGGCGTTCGCCATGCAACAATCCATGGTTTTTTCAGAACCAAACCGTGTAGTCGTTCTCTGTATGCTCGTACTTCACACATTTCCCATGCGGGCTTCTTCATACCTTGGATTCTCCTGGTGTTTAGCCTCGTTCCCCACGTCCTCCTTGCATTCACGTGAAACAGCACCATTCTCGATGCTCTTGCAGTGCTTCAATCGTTAGTATCAACGGTCGTTTCCATAGCGTCCCTCCTCAACTTTTCTCCCGCTGGAGTACTTGTCATCACGCTTGGCATTCCGCCTATTTGCAATCATACCCCGTTCTCCGGACATCAGCCTCACACCTTGCCAGCTAGTAGTTTATGCAGGTACTGGCTACTTGCCTGGGGGCTGGCTTCTTCCCAAAAAGGTCGAAGCAGCGGCTAGGAACTAAACAGCGTTCGAGGTGTCGTTTATGCCGCAACTTGGTGTGCATTATATATATAATATGCACTGCTTATGATGCAGGGTCAGCAAGTGTTGCAGAATCATTAATTTGTTCCTGGACATTTCAACGCTTGAAAATCTGCTTACCAGTGAGGATACCGTCCATGAATGCTGGTGCGTGGTAGCTCCGAGTTTTGGAGTGGTGCTGATCAGTAAGACCAAACAGTCGTCCTTGGCACTGATCGCTCTAACGGGGTGTGGGCACTCGCTTTTCACCCGGACGGAAAGCACCTGTTGAGTGGGGATGATGAAGGGATTCAGCGCTGGCGACATGCAGACGGTCAAGAGGTTAGGAAGACAACAGGGCTCAGTGTGTTGGCAATCGCTGTGTCTGGTGATGGGAAGTGGGTCGTGGTTGGGACTGAGGAAGGGGCGAGCGTGTGGGATACCGAGATACAGGACAAGGCAATTGATGTGGAAGGCTCACATTGGGTGACTGCAGTCGACGTCTCACCTGACTCGACCCGATTCGCCACCGGGACATTGGAAAACACGGCGAGCATCTGGAGTGTCACGAGTGGAGAGAGACTCGCTGGCCCTCTTGGGCATGACCAGGCTATCATCAGAGTCAGGTTTTCACCAGAAGGCGACCGGATCGCCACCGCTGAATATCTTGGCCAGATCCGCGTCTTTGACAGCTACAGCGGCAATGCGCTCATCACGATCGACACCACCGTAACCGAACGGACCCCTGACACTCCACTCGCGTGGTCAGGTCGGCACCTCTTTTCTGCATCTAGCGAGAATAAAGTCAGGTCATTCAACCCCTCTGACGGATCCCAGCTCACGGAGTCGTCGACATTCCTCGATGGCGAGGATAGCCTCATATCCATCACACCAGCTCCCAATAGCAAGTTCATCGCTATTGCCACACTTCAAGGGGTCACACTCCTGGATGCATCCACCCTCGCTCAAATCGGTTCTGTCGCCGACGAGGGCAGAGAGACACAGTCGGTCGCTGTATCCCTAGACAGTTCCTACCTTGCAGTGGGACGTCGGGATGGAACGATTATCATTCATCATCTGCAAACGCTTCTTCCAGTGTCTTATGGACCCTTTCAGGCAAGTTTTCATGCCTTCGTGGTTCTCGCATTGGCAAACACTCATATTGAACAAAACATGTTAGGGATCTACTGGAGCACAGGTACAAGAAGGCAACCCGCTTTTGATACCAGACAACCAGGACGGTGATGACCTTCTCGAGGTATGAGTTTGTTCATCTCCTCCGATGCAAGACCTCACACGACGACATAGCATGAGGTCCCGTCGAGCGCACCAGCCCCCCAATTTGACTATGAGGCGGTTGGTGGTCCTTCTGTTCTGTCCTTCCTGTTTGTGTTGACCCTGGTGCAGCCACCATCGCCAGTTGCCTCTGTCCATCCCCATGACGAAGGTTCACTGCTGCCCCGCCCGTCTGATAAATCTCCAGATACACAACCAGTGAGCTCTGCTACAGAAGCATATACGGACGCAAATTTGACCCTAATGACTCATATCAGTCCCGGGGTCGCTCAATGTTCAAAATGCGACTGTGGAAAAAGCGGGACGCCGCCTCGCACAAGCCTGACCAACGTTCCGGCAAGTCACGCCAATCTTTGGATGGTCAGTCTTCTCTGCACGGACCCCCAAGCATCGATGCTGGGCCTTCGCGAATGGCTGCGGGCCAACGCAAACCAGTGAGTACTCTTCTTTGGCAGAAAATCATTATCCAACATAACATATCATGTAGCGAACCGCAGCGGGGAAGCGAAAGGTTCCCTGTTTCTCATATTTGCACACAGATACTCATCCATTTACAGATTCCACGAATTCGGCCCTCCCCTGTTTCCAGCCATGACCAAGGTGGTTCCCAAAGCGAACAACGACCCGTTCAGTCGGGGATGGCTAGCCCAGTGCGTCTGTTCAGGTGAACTAGATCTCGGCTGCTCATGTTTTTTCAGGTGCAACAAACAAATGACCTATCCCGTTCTGCCACAGGAATCAATGTAGAGGTGCGCACCATTCGTTGAGCTTATCCTCATGCTCACAGTAGATTAGGACCTTCAGGGGTCAGATGACGCTATGCTCGTGGTCAGGATGCGGTTACCTAGATGGATGTTGTGTGCTCGCTCGGGTGCGCATGACGAGACAGACTGATCGCGGTGACTCCATTTGGTACATGTAGGTACTCTCCAGATTAAAAGCACGTACACATGAGTCTATAGAACATCTAACGGGACCCATTATAGAGCCATGTTCGATTTCTCTACTAGAATCAGACCAGCTTGCCAAGAGCATACATGTCCGTCGTAAGAGATTCAACGTTTGTCACCACCAAAAGACCGTCAACGACCACATTGGTGAAGGAATCGCATTCTCTCCCTCACCCAGGCACTCAATATTCAATTCCATGCCATGGCTTCCCTCATCGATCATCATTCTCGTTGCCAACCAAGACCTGGTGAGATGCATTGGTCTGCTCGAATATGACAATGAAGTCATCAGAGTCGGATCCTCATTGCGTCATCTTGGCCGGATCCGCATCGTTCATCCGGGTATGTGCCGAAACAGTCGGCGTGGTACTCCCCGTCCAGACCAACACGAACGACTCCACCGGAAAGACGGGCAGACACGTCGATCGAGAAGGTCCCCCTGTGCTTGCTGCGTCGGTCGTCTCTGCCAGTTCCACGTTCACCATGCAGATCGAGTGTTTCGAGTCGGATGACGCTCCCACACGAGGACTGGGTCTCCTCTGTCTCATGTCGGATATCCCAGTATGTTTAGTCCCCTACTGTGTCTTTATCATTCACCTCAACGCACTCGCTTCCAGACATTTCCCGGACAGACACGCCCGTCTCTTTGATCACGCGCAACAGTTCGTTCGTGGTGTTCTAGCGGGCGAGGTATCCATCCCCTCTGTCTCATTCCGTCCACAGACGCGTCGGCATTGATTGCAACCTGACAGCTTCTCTAGCACGTCTCACACGTGCTCGATACGTCGCCGTCCTTTCAAACCTTCGCATCACTCCACCTCCACGCCTCTCTTTCCTCCATTTTGTCTGACCACACCGTTACCCATCTCCTCACCACATCCTGGGACCACCTCGGGTTCTGGGATACCGCTGTCCCGGCAGAAGACGAAGTCGGACCCGTGTCTGGCCCAGGTTCCTCTTTCGAACATACGAAACGGCGCCAGAGGCTGACCATAGGTGCGAAATACGCAAAGACCCCACCACTGTACTCAAGTCTCAAATGGCACAGGTATCC
>JBBPKT010001059.1:0-11277 GCA_038089395.1 Pulveroboletus frians
GCAGCGCAAGGAGCTGCAGCTATCTGGGCGTGCACTCAAATCGGTCATGGTGGACCTCACCGCTATTGCTGCTCGTATCCCAAAGGAGAACGATCCGGAGAAGTTGATAGCCAAAGATGGGGCTTCCAGTTTGCGGACGCTGATAGCAAACCTACGTGAGCGACCTCTCCTTGCGTGGTTTTGCGCTATTCTGATTGATCTCCATAACAGAGGAACTCACTGAAAAACTGGATGCCGACCTCGCCATGCTTCGAAAAGCGTTCAATGATCGTATCGTGTCTGTATTCGCACCTGTTTCTTGGCACGGCTTGCTCACTCACGTGACACTAGTTACTTCCGGCAGCTTCAGGAGATCTCGGACACTGTGGTGGAGGTCCAATGGGAGGGTTCTCTCGCTGATGCCATGGAGTCCACTAACCTGGATATTGTTAATATTGGAGCCAAGATCAATACAGGACGCGCGCGACAGCGGTATCTGGAACACCTTGTGGAAGGTGGGTCGGGCGTCGACGACGGCGACGCTGTCTGTATTCTGTGCCAGTGCGAGTTTTTGCGAGGGTTCATTACTCACTGGTAGGAGGCCCACTTTCTTGACGGGAACGCACGCTGACACGTTGAACAGTGCCCATATCTTTTGTGAGGTATGATTTATAAATCGGTTGACAGTGATTGGTTGATGGACCACTGAAAGGGATGCATGAAAGCATGGATTGCTCGTGGTCAAGGCAGAGCGTGCCCGGTTTGCAGGTATGTACTATCTAATCGCTGCTCGTTAACAACTGAATGGCCACCTGTAGGGCGCCTATTGATATCAGCCAACTACAGCGGTTCACCCTCCAGGAAGACCAACCGCCGCCTCCGAAGCCTATATTAAGCAAGGGAGAGTTGATTCCTGTTTCCCGTCGTGAAATCCGGTACAACACGATCAGTGAGCACAAGCTATTCAAACGACGGAAAGCATTGTTGATTGATCACCGGAAAAGATTCTGCCTTGTTTGCAGAGATCCAAACGATGGAATTGAGTGGCAGCTATGGGAGCAAGATTGAGACGCTCGTTCGACATCTTTTGCATATCCAACTTGTAGACCCTGGTGCCAAGAGTATCGTGTTTTCCGCATGGGCTGACTCGTTGACGAGTGAGTCTGGTCTCTGCTCTCCCGGAGGGCCTTGACTGATTGAGTTGTCGAGTCGTCGAGCATGCGCTTTGTTCGAATGGTGAGTTGAAACCATGTGCGAACCGGTGCGTTGACCGCGACTCTTTTTAGGTATATCCTGTTTGCGCTTGGACCGGGGTCAGGGTAGAGGAAAGGAAGGTGGTGGTGCAAAGAAATTCCGGGTTGATCCAAATCTTCAAGTTCTTTTATTGCACGGGTACGTTGACCGTGATTCGATAGGACCCCGCCTGATGTTTACCAAGCGAGCGCGATAATGCTGGCCTGAACGTCACCTGTGCTTCACGCGTGTTCCTCTTGGAGAGCGTCGTGAATCACGGGTTTGAAGTGCAAGGTAACGTCGCATGTTGATGGTCCAGAGTACGCTCGTCAACGATGAACTAGCCATTGCACGTATAGATCGAATGGGCCAAACTCGGCCAACTGAAGGTGGGTGTCCTTTGTCGGTCGTCGTGTTTGTCATTCTCATCCAGGTGAACAGTGTTCTGCTACTATGCTGAAGGTATGCTTCGGAACACACGTTGATGTGGCACATGGGAATTCACGAGTGCAGACAGTGTAGAGAAGAACATCCTCGACCTCGCTGCCCGACAAGGACTGTCCCTGTACACGAAGGACAACTCGGCAGGATCCCTCAACGTGACCTCGTTTGCGACGGATTCGACACGAAAGCTCGTCGACGCACCCACGACATCCAAGTCGTCTCAAAAAGGCGACTTTATCTTCAAGTGCGCACGCTCGTTCCTTGCCTTTTTCAGTGACTGAAACGATCCGACTAGGGTGGAGGACATGCTTGCGATTCTGTTCCCGCACATGTTTGAGGACGTCGCGTTCCTCTTGCCACCGGACGCCCACGCCGAACGTGTGCCGTCTTGCGAGACTGGTCCGTCCGGTCCCAACGTTCGTCGACCGACCGGACGGTGGCACGTCAATGCAGAAGCGGGTCCGTCGAGGTTCCCCGCTTCGTAGTGTACTCGTTTTTGTCATGTCGAGCATGTCGGATCTACGTGTTCTGTCTTCTTGTTGTTGTTGAGTGTACCACGGCGCTGGTCAAACGGTTCCGGGGACATGTACGCAGAGTTCACGCCCAACTTGGAGACGACAGCCCTGCCCAAGATCATCCCGTCCCAAAAAGGAAAGAGCAAGAAGCGACAACGTGGTAGGGAATCTCAGTCTCACGACGCACAACGTGGACCGCAACATCCGCGTCGCGTTGTAAACACGCACACGCGCGCGGTTCATGATAAAGGTGACGTTAAATGAAGGAATGGACATCGAGGGGGATCTCCGAACGCGTTATCGTATCGACATCATCTATAGGGTGGACGAACGGCGGGCGAGCAGGGATGGATCTACGATGTCGAGCGAGATGGCTATCCGGCCTGCGTCCCCCCACCCCCCTTCCATCTGACCGATCACACCACCGTCATCATCGTGCACATAATCCAATTCTAAAACCTTTTTTCCTTTGATCCCAATGAAAGAGAACGACAAGAAAGAGTGAACACGAGCGCACTTGCACCTGGTGCGCCGCACAGTGACTGGTAACAGAAAAGGGGTCCATCTTCATCAGTATTGACTCGGATGGGCCCCGGATGCTGTACACACATGTCATTCATACAGATCAAATGACACTCGGATACCGGACCACATCACACTGCTATTTTCAGTGCAGACACGAGGGCGACCTTCAAGGTCGCTTACCGTCGACAAAAACGTACCAGCTCTGCTGCTACAAAGACGAGGCGCGGTCATGGTAAAAAAAAAAAAAAAAAAAAAGGCACCCGTCGCCCGCGACAGCGAGACTATATACACATATGTGTGGTGATCAACTATAATGTGTCATTTCATACCGCAAAACATGCGGGAAAAAAGAAAAGAAAAGAAATAGAACTTGGGAGCGTGCGTGGATGCGAGAAAACGTCATGCACCTGACGTGGTACAGACGATACGATGAGGACATGATGGATAGCGATGCAAGTGGAAAAAAGAAAAAAAAAACGAAACGGACGAATGCGAATGCGAACATGCATGGGTGGCTCGGCAAAACGACAAATGCGCGAGTACGGATGGATAAAGAGATGTGATCGAGGCACGGACGATGGACGGAATGCAAAGAGACGAAAAGAGAAGGGCGGCATGTGTCTCGTCACGATGCACCGCCGTCCCAGCTGGCCCGCTTGCGCTTGTTGTCGTTGACCATGCGCAACTGCAGGTCTTGCGGCGAGACAAAACTCGTGCCACGCTGGTGCGACGGTCGTGCACCCGTACCCGGACTGACACCCACATCCTGCGCTGTCTCTGCAAGCAATGCTTGTGCTGTCTGAAGTGCCTGCGTCACCGACGAGTAGGGTGCAGTCGGTGGCGCGGATCTCAGAGACATGCTCGAACGCGCCAAATCGAGTGCTTGGCCTTGCCTCGAGGAGTCTGTCGTGCCAGCACCCTCATGCTGGCTATCCGCGGAATGACTGCTGCTGTAATAATGCAAGTCAAGAAAAGGCAGGTCGTGGAAATCGTTCGACGTCGCTAGCTTCGACAAATCGACGACCGACTGCGATCCTGCGGCGTGCAGTCCAGCGGGTTCTGGGGCGTGGTGAGGGAGCGCATCAAAAAAGGGCAGCGAACGCGTGGTTGTAATGGCAGGTTGTGAATGCGCCTGAACCTGTGTTGAGCGTGCCATGGTGGAACGCGACTCTGAGGGCGGCACTGATATAGATCGGCCATGCGATGCAGATGAATGAACATGCGACAGAGGGCGCATGGGGCGAGATGTTGTCAGTGGCGTCGCAGGCGGCGTCGAATGTGCCAGATCGACCATGTCCTCCATGTTGTGGGGCGCGATGGCGAACAGCTCGAGGGTGGAAGCGATACTCAGAGACGTCTCCCCATCGTCCTTTTGAATGCCGACTTCGCCTGTGGCAGCGGCAGACGCGGGGACTTCAACTTGATCATTGAGCGTAATCGACGCCAGCTCGATTTCGTCAATCCCAGGGAGTGCGGGCGTGTGCATCTGCATGGAATGCATGCCAGAGGGCTGGTGCATGCCTGACAGTCCGAGGCCAGGTGTTCCAAAGCTGAAACCGGAGGCATAATACGGCTGCTGCGGTTGATGGGTGCGTGCGCCAAAGATAAGGTCACCCGCGTAGTCGGAGTGATGGGTGAAGCCCCTAAAGGTACTGGTGGAGAACATCTCAGGGTCCGAAAATGTGGAGTGGGTGTCTCCAACGCCAGCCTCAGAAGCAAAGTCATGAAAGGTGGTCGGAAATAAGTCGTATCGATCCATGACGCCATGGTTGAGGTGATGAAAGGAAAAGGGGGACGAGGGTGCCGGAGAGAGGCCGTCGGCAAAGGAGGAGCCACTACTGGAGAACGCGGAGGTGTCCAGACGGGGATTGGCAGAAAACCAGTCCTGTGCGCCCCAGGGGGACTTTCCAATGGTGGGCATGCGACGCATGAACGGTGATTGATTAAAGGGGTAGTCGGAGGATATATGCGAGGATGTGGGGGAACCGGCATTGGCCGACCAACTACTGGAGTGGATCGGGGTTTCGATGGCGGACCAGGTGCTCTGCGAATGCGACGAGTCGGTGAGCTCGGAGAGTGAATGGGATGCGCTAGGCATAAAGTCGGGGATGGAGAGCGGTTCGGATAAAGGGTCGATGGTCTCCATGTCCATCTCGGCGAATGGCTCCGCCGAGGAGGGGGGTTCGTCCTGGGGGGACGTCTCCGTTGTGATGGGAGGACACTTGAAGAGCCGACGGGCGGGCTCTTCTTCACCGGCGGAGCTGTCGTCGTCCTCTGAGCAGGTAGCGCTCTCCGGCATGCTCTTTGTACCACCTCTGAGGATTCTGGAGGCACGCTTCTGGCGTGTGGGGCCGATGTGGGAGGTCGTGGAGGGCAGTTGATCGTCCGTGGCGGCACGGACGGGGAGATGGAGCGCCTCTCTCTTCTTCTTGGGGGCGTTGCGCGGTTTGTAGCCGGCAGCCTGGTAGAGTTCCGGGAAGGCGTTGCGGAAGCGGTCACGGAGGTCGGTCGAGCGGCGGTTCTGCTCCTGGAAGATGGGGTCTTTGACGATGGTGGCCCATACGGTGCCGTGCTTCTCGTAGCCGGCTTTCAAGGCGCGGTCCTCCTCCTCGGTGAACGGACGCCGCTTCTTGGAGCGGGTCTTTTCAAAGATGGAGCGACCGTCTGGGAGGGTGGAGCGGACCTTGCTGGAGAGGTGGGTTTTAGCGTTGGGGTAGTGCTCCTTGTACGCGTCGGGAAAGTAGGTGCGAAAGCTAGAGGAGGGGTCAGGTGGGCGTGCGCGGGTGGCGAGGGACGGACCGGTCTTTGAGGTCGACGGGGGAGCGATGGTCAAACTTGAGCTTCGGGTCTTTGAGGATGGCCTTCCAGTTGCCGACGCCCCACTGTGGCGGGATGAGGCGGGGATGGGCGGGCTGATGAGGACGTACCGTGTTGCAGCCGTCGACGAGCATCTGGGTTTCTTGTTCGGTCCACTTCTTCCGTGGTTTCTTTTGGACGATAAAGGCGTCGTGGTCATCCGAGGCGCGCATCTTTGACTTTCGTTCCTCGTCGTCCCAGACGGGGACGAGACGGGCAGCGCGACGAAGTTTGGAGGGGGCGTCGACGGACATGATGAGAGAACAAGGGGGAGGATATGTTTTTTATTTTATGGGTTACACTGCCACAGGTCGTGTCTGATTCGCGTGCTAGGCCGTGCCCGCCAGTTGGGGTGCTAAACGGTCCTCTACACGGCCAAGCCGTTCTATCCACACGTCGAGCCGTCCAGCCAGCTCCCCAATCTGTCCCCGTGATAGTACACGCGGCTGCACCCACGTTATGTGCGCTCGTTCATCCACCTGGTCGAGCGTACCTCGAATCAACTTGAGGCTGCACGCACTTGATTATCAGCACCACGCCCCCTTCCATATCCTCCACGCCTACTCACCTCAGTGCTTTCATGATCAAATGTTCCACCTCGTCCATCGCCAGTCGCGTCTCCTCGGCGATCGTCTTGAACGTCATCGTGCGGTCATGCACACTCCGTTTGAACACCGACTCTATCAGCGCCATGAGACAAATCTTCTGCCGCAGAAACGGATAGTTTTGTTCTAGAATCGGCTGCAATTCCATTCCTTCCTTAGCTTCCCCCGTCCCGGTACGGCTCTCCGCACCCATCACGCACCTCCTGCGGAAAAAGTGGCGCGAGCGCTTCGAATTTGCCAATATTCCCTTCGTTGAATGTGAACAACAGCTTCTTGATCCAATCATACTGCGTGTTGTCCAGCGCATCCAGTATCGGATGCATCAACTAGCAACATCATGTCATCCTCAGCATCCTCGCACCGCTATAAAAACAATCGTTTTCAAATCGCAAGCGAAAACGCACCAGTTCGCCAAAGTTATAGATACTCTCCCCGAGAAAGGCCGAAATGCCAAGGTCGTGTGCGCGCAGTAAACGTTCCTCTGCCGTGAGGTCCGTCCCCACATCAACACATGCCAAATAGAGCAACGAATGCTTGTAATACGGGGCGTATTCTGCTTTAGCCTGTCATGCCGATTGCGTCAGCCCTGCCATCTACTGGAACATTCCCGATGATTCATATCACCTTGTAGTAGTCCGCAGCGACCCGATAATAAGATGCATTCACAGCATTGTCCACACCCTCGAGTTGATCGAGCGTCTTCCAAGCCGTGTCCATGTCCTTCTTTGTCCCTTCCAGATCGCCATAGACCAGCTTCGCGTGCGCAATGTTGGCGAGTAGGAGCACATACGCTTCCTTGGACTTGTCTCCATCGATCCGTGACAGGAGTGCACTCAGAAATCCGAGCTGTGCCTGTGGGTCTTCGCGACGAGATGAATGCTGAGAACGGAGGATGAAATGGAACGTACTCGTGATCTCCTTCGAGACCCGTGTTCCCAGCTCCACGAGTTTCAGCTGGTTCAGTTTCGATTCAAAGTCCCTGACGAACTGCTGGAAGACGACCACACGGCATGGCTTTGAGAGGGGATGATCAAAGAACTCGAAGAGCTTGAGTGTGAGCTGATGCCATAGTCTGTCACTCGGATGAGTGCTGGTCCATACAATCGGCATGTGCCCTACTTTCGTGTGTAGAGGTTCCCAAACGCCTCAAAGAAGGGGTGCAAGTCTGTAGGCGTCGATGAGAGTGCCTTGGCGATAAAGTCGTCGAGCACCAGCTTCGGTGGGGTTGCAGCAACGTCTGGCGACATCGTCGATGGTTGTATCGAATGGTCGGACGGAGACGCGTATGCGCTACGCCAGAGCAGCCCGCTCAGCGTGGTAGAGATTATTTGTCCGTATTTTGCAACGGCCTCGAGAAATAACAGGACCAAGCTCACACCGGGCAGCAGCGAGTCGGTCATGGAGGACAGCGTTCAGTACGCAACGGTGAGCGCCATTTAAACCTTGTAGCACCTCACCCGTACTCGCCATTCTGGACAATGGCACTCTGATTGGCATAACACGCCTGTTCAGGTTGGCGCTGTTCTTTTAATGGCCCACTCGGCCCCCGTCTGGCATATCCTGCTCGCATGCGGGCCAAGCTCAAACACGCCCCATCTTCTACCACTTCCGCCGGGCCATGTGGTATGGACCCCGAAATACCTGTACGTACCGTGCATTCTTCGTGTTTCACGTCTTATCTCTCGTCCATATATTCAATCGCGTTCTCGATGTTCTTCAGCCATCGATCTCCAAGCTCTTTCGCACCAACGCGGTCCCATCCCCGATGGATGCCCAACACATCCACCAGTTGCTCAAAGAGCGCAGGGCGGCACTGTCCGTCTTTGCCGAACAGGTCGCACATGCACGTGCTCAAGTAGAGCGTCTCGAAGACCAACACGATCAAGCCAAGAGCGTCGTGCTAGAGCTCGAAGCGCTGGCGTCTCCCATCCGCCGTATACCCACGGACATCATGGCCAAGGTCTTTGAGCACTGCGTTTGGGATCAAGCCACGCTCAAGGCCGATCCTCGGGTCGCGCCACTATTACTCGCACAGGTTTGCCATTCTTGGCGTCATCTCCTGTTCTCCCTCCCATGTTTGTGGACCACGTTTCGACTCGATTTGCCATCAGGCACCAAAGATTGGGGCACACTCGTACAGTCCAAGAGCCTATCGATGCACCTCTGGCTCTCTCGGTCAAAAGGACTCCCCATCTCCCTCTTCCTCAGTCACGCCAGAGCCGGTCTCGTTCCATGGCATGCACTCATACATTATGACCAAGAGATTCTCACCCTCAGTTGCCGGCTGAAACATCTTTCCCTCCACTTCCCATCCCGATCTCTCAGCTGTCTTCTGACATTCACTCAGAACTCTCTACCACACCTCGAGCACTTGGAGTTGCGGAGCATCAACTCGCTTCCCACGAACGAAAACCCGCCCCCGATCGTGCTACGTTCCGCACCCAGTCTCAAAAGCCTGAGCCTCTCTTGGTGTAGCCTTGACCTATGCAATTTCCAAGTGCCTTGGGCACAGCTTCAGCATCTGAGTCTTGAATATCACGCGAGCCCATTTTGGAACCCCGTTCATAGTGACTACCTTCAAACCCTTGCCCGCTGTCCCAGCTTAATCACGCTCTCCCTCGGTATTGGGGCCTCGATCGACGATGTTGATGCAACACACATCGTACCCGTGACCCTGCCCCACGTCCACACGTTCAAATCAACTGTTTACGTTCAGACGCCGTACATCCAGTACCTTTTTGATGCCATTCGCATGCCACAGCTTCGTCATTTCGAAATCCACAACGTCAGTCCCTTGCTTGGCAGCTTCACCGGTCAGACAGAGTGTTTACCCTTTTTGGAACGCTGCGCGGACACACTCGAGAGCCTGTCCTTCAACCGGATCGACATCCCCGACTCTGCCGTCCTGTCGTGTCTCACACACCTTTGTCGCTTAAAGACGTTGCACTTCCTCCCCGGCATTCTTCGGATCAACCATGGGCTCGTCACCGCACTCGCGCTCGACAACCCGTCAAGTAACGCCGAGGATGGACAGATCTGTCCGACACTCGAGGCCCTCCACTTGCGGTGCTCTTCGGTTGTCCCCGTCGAGGCTATCACGCATCTCGTAGCGTCGCGTTGTCAGGCAACCCCCCCGCTAAAGCAATTTTCACTGCAGCTAGCGACGTTCGAGTACGGGTCGGATACGAGGGATGACAAGATCGAACAGGCACACGCACAGTTGGTGGCGTATGTCAAGGAAGGGCTCCAGCTCGACCTGTCCAAGTCAAGTGACTCGAGGTAATTTGATACATAGTTGTCTTTAGCGTCATCTTTATAGATTTATCTCTCACGGTTTCGTCCGTTCGGGTTTCCTATTACCCTGCTGGCTTGTTATAATCTACGCGGATGGGACCGGTACGATGATCTCCCTAGGCCAGATAGACTTTATATACTTCCAGAGAGTTCTTTGATACCTCAAGCCTATTTCCCCGCACAGGTGCAATGGCGACCGTGAAATTGCTCCTCTCCCTCATCATGATGGTCACTCACCACTATGCAGTGACAGCACCCAACTTTCGGCCGCCCACCGACCAGCTACGTGAACAGCACGGCTTAGAACGTGTGACGCCTCATATCATCTTTCTCATCCGAGTACGTGTTTCGCTCCTTGTCCCGCCTGTCGGAAATTCATGTCGAACGCTTGGCTGACGACGTCTCATGGCATAGATCGGGATGTGGTGTTGGGGATTTCTCCAGGGTTCGGTCCTCTTTGCCCTGAGCGACTACTGTCCACCCGTGCTCGCCCGACCCCTCCTCTCCCTCCTCCATCTCCCCCCCTCTACAACAAAGAGCCTCACCGCACTCACACCCGCCTTTCTCTCCGGGGCTCTCCTCAGTATCGCGGGCGCCGCCCTCCGCCTCCACTGTTTCCGCGCACTCGGCCCCCGCTTCACGTTCGAGCTCTCCATACGACCCTCCCACACACTCCTCACGCACGGCGTGTACGGCGTCGTCCGACACCCAAGCTACACCGGCGCCCTCGCCCTCTTCGTGGGATGGTTCTTCTGCGTACTCGACCGCCGAGGCTCGATCCTCGTGAATGTGTGTGTAGGCTGGATCCGAGCGTGGTCCCCGGGCACCGGGAGGGGCGGTGAAGACATGGTGAGGGTAGTGCTGATGGGTACCGGGGTGGTGCTATTGAGCATGTTCGTTGTCGGGGCTCACAAGCGGATGGAAAAGGAGGACGCGATGCTCGAGAGGAACTTTGGAGAGGCGTGGCGGACGTGGACGAAGAGAGTACCGTATCGTATCGTGCCTGGCGTGTATTGAACAGCTTTCGGGTTGTATTGCTACATGTGTCTATCTAGGTTGGAACGCCATGATCAAAGGGGGTATAGCATGAAAGAGCAAGACACCGAGAGGATATTCAGTCGCAATACAAAGGTGAATTACACACGGGACGAGAATCGGGGGCGTGCAAGTGGTTGAGAGATGTGAGCCAGCGTTTGTTCAAGGCGTAGGTAGGGAAACGAGGATCAGGAAGCACGGGGGGTGTGGGGGACGTCGGGGGTGCACTGAGGTAACATGCTCGTATCCAACGAAGGTGGGCAAGGGACTGTCCAAGTCTATAGGCAACCTCGGAAGCGACGCCTCGATCCTGTAGATGTCGCCGTGGGCGAAAACGACGTCTTCCGCGGCGTCTGCCAATGCACCACTACAGGCGTCAATGGCATGCGCGATGAAGACGATGCGTCCGAATCGCGTCTTTCTCTGTCTGTTGGGAGGCTGTGACAAGATATCCATAAGATCATGATCAAACTCAATGTGTTGGGCCCAATGCAGGCACATCTTGACCAACATCCATCTGCTTGAATGAGATGGGTAGGTGAATACCAGTTTTATAAGGATGCTAACAGAAGCAAAGTTGTCACAGTTGTGGTCACATGTGACTATCAAATCAGGATATAGTGAGTCAGCTTGTAATAACCATCTACCCTCTCTTTGCTAAAGATTTTAGCGCAAGAAAGTGAGGAGTGGTCCAATAGGACGCCCAATAGCCCAAATGGTGGAGAAAGTCGTTATGGTTATTATGGGTAGAGGATGTAGTACAGTCCGAAGGTTGTCCGTGATTATGTAAT
>JBBPKT010001060.1:0-11276 GCA_038089395.1 Pulveroboletus frians
GATGCTCACTCGGAGGGTATCCGGCCGGTACTTGATGTGCATGAGTAATGCCATCAAGGATCTGGTACCGGCCGGGTACCCTCTGAGCGAGCACCCTGGCTGGTATTTGATGTGCATGGGTAATACCATCAAGGATATGGTACCAGCCAGAATGCTCACTCGGAGGGTGCCTGGCCAGTACCATATCCTTGATGGCACTACCCATGCACATCAGGTACTGGCTAGGATGCTCACTCGGAGGGTACCTGGCCAGTACCACATCTTTGATGGCATTACCCATGTGCATCAGGTACCGGCCGGGATGCTCACTCAGAGGGTACCAGGCCGGTACCCAATGTGCATGGGTAATGCTATCAAGGATGTGGTACCGGCCGGGTACCCTCCAAGTGAGCATCCCGGCCGGTACCAGATCCTTGATGGCATTACCCATGCACATCAGGTACTGGCCGGGTACCCTCTGAATCAAGGATGTGGTACCGGCCAGGATGCTCACTTGGAGGGTACCCGGCCGGTACCACATCCTTGATAGCATTACCCATGCACATCGGGTACTGGCCGGGTACCCTCTGAGTGAGCATCCCGGCCAGTACCTGATGTGCATGGGTAATGCAATGGAACCAATTTAACAATATATACCAATGATGTACTTGCCATGGTCCTGCACAGAAGTCCCAGGCCAGCACTCTGACTTCAATGGCAGAGACCCACATACACTAAGTACTAGCCAGGTGCCCTCCATGTGAGGATCTAAGCTGGTAACATGCCCTCATCCATGTATAACCAGTACTAGCTGGGATACTCACATGGGAGTACCCAAGCTGATTCCACATTCTCAATCACATTACCCATGCACACTAAGTTCCAGTCAGTGATCCCTGGCCAGTACCATGTCCTTGGCTATGCAATTCATCTACACTAGATACCAGCCAGGAGCTCTGGTCACAAAAGCCATGATCTTAATTGCCCTTGACAATCATCCATGTCCCAAAGCTTTCCTCAGCTTTTTGCCTGAACTTCTCCCAAATAGCCTTCTGCTTGGCAGCATAAGCTATATGACCTAGGTTCTTTGCTTCCTTCTTTCTCCTCTCCCACTCCTGTTCATAATGCTTGAACCACAATGTAGTCCAAAACATTTCATGTCTGACCATATCCAACTCTTCAATCCACCTTTGATACCTTGCCCTAGCTTTCAGCCAACTGATTCTATCAACTTCCAAATCCAGATGCATCAATAGAGCCAACCCTTAAATTATAAGAATAAAGATAAAACTTACATTCCTCATTCCAAGGGGTGGAAATCCCATTCCCAACATACCAGAACCAAGGAAGTATGTCTGAGCCTTGTCCAAAACGATTTTCCTCTGTAATATCTTTTGCTACTCTTAGCTCCTCTGGTTTTATCTGCTGATATCTCTGAAGAACATCTTGAGAGGCCTGAAGTTGGACCATTGCGCCTAGAGCACGATGGTAACTTCTAACATCCTGGTTTATCTTCAATCCCACCCTTCGGATGTCCTGTTTTGACCTGGTATCAGTCCTGACAGAGGATGAGCTTCGGAAGGACATCCGGTAGAGAACTGATTTATGGCCTAAGTGGGTTCTCAGCTTCTCCAATCTGTCATTTGCCTGTCCAATACGCAATTGAATCTCCTCCTCCATCAGGTGCTGTAAGCCATGATTGTTCAGCCAGGCCACACCCCAGGTCGAAGGCATGGCTATTCTGAGATCTTCAGCTGCGAAACTTTCAGCCTGAGTATCCTCTTCATCCTCCAAGTTATCTGGCTCCACTCCCCAGAATAATGTTTCTCTGATGTCCTCATCCACAGGATCACCATGCTCTTCATCACAAAAGTCAGGATCATTAGAGGAAGTCAAGTTACCCTCTAGCTGTATCCCAGCAGCAAATTGTGCAGCAGATTCATTGAACTTGACTATTCTGGAATGAAGCCTCCTTCTCTTTTCTGCAATATTTGCTCTTTGCATGGCTGTTGGAATGCTAGGCAAGCATCGTATTTCTGCCTGCAATGAATCTCTATAGATTATACTCAGGAAGAAATCATACATCCAGAAATTACCTGCACTTACTGAGCATCTTCAATGCCAATTCCACTCACCAACCATGCCACAGAACCATCCTCTCCGGATGGTGACCTTTTGGCTTCCAGTATATCTAATCTTATCTCTGCCAAGCTGGGTGCTTTCAAGATTAATAAAAAATGGTTAATGAGTAACTCCATTGCTGCACCCACCAAACTTTACCTTTGTCCATGCGCAAGCTGTATATATCCAGAGCTTCCCCCCTCTCCCTATCTGCACTCTCTGCTACTTCCATCCAGGCCTTCAATTGACAGGGGTCCAAGGATGTGCTGAACTCCTCATATGGACCTTGAGTCGCTTGAATGCCTTCTAATGCTACTTTGTGTTTTTTCAACAGAGACTTCACTATGCTCAAAGCAAAATCAGAGGTAACTAGAAAGTTGAAAGTAGACCCACCCAGACCAACTAGCTTTTTCCAGTTTGAATCTCTCATATGATCATCATACAGCTCTTGACGATGGGCCTGAGTCATTGATCTGGCTGAAGGGGAAATTTTATTGAAGGATGCCCAAAGGGTTTCCAAAATCTCCCCATCTATGTGACCTGCCCCTCTGAGAAACATGAGGCTAAATCTAGGGAAACATTGGGTCTTGTGAGCACTCAAATGGAACTTTCCAATTGCAGGCACAATTTCCATCTCAACAGGCCAGGACAACCCTGGATAGTTGTCAATCCGGGTTGAAAAGTTCTTGTGCCATTGACAGGCTACATCATAAATGATCATAGCTTTTGATATCTCTTGAGACTTGTAAGAGACTGCCTGGCAGATGGAGTAGTCAATATTCTTGTGCCTTTTCAACAAAATTAGGAATAGATGTCACAGTAGTGTGGGTCAACTCACTGTTCTCCCTTGTAAAAGTCGACTACTGAATGAGGGACAAAGCAGCCATGACGAGCACAGGCTGTAGCACCTATCCCAGTGGCACGTAGATGGGTCTTGGAAGTATTGGCATTATTGACTGCCCTATGGTTCTGACATGATGATCTCTAAAATATGAAGTGAGGACCACAGGAAAAAATGAATATTTGATGCTACTGGCCTCTTCATTGTCTGCTGCCTTTAAGACATGCTCCTGATAGGGGCCATTGGCCACCATATATGCTAAACCATCTGAGAGGGCAACATCATCCTCAGGCTTTCTCATTCTCATATGTTGTGCAGTAAAATTTCCATCAACAACATAGCGCAAGGCCACAGTATCACTTGATCATTATGTGTCAGAAAAATTACCAAGAAATTCAGAACACAAACCTGTCATATTCCTTCACCCACTCTGGGGGTAGATTGAGACCTGGTTGAGGGCATGCAGGACAAAATACTGCCAGATCTCCTTTTTCAGGTATTTTTTCCACATCATGGCCTAGTCCAGCCCTCTTTCGGTTGGTCAGGTCACGCCATATCCTAGAGACTCTCATCAACTCCCGGTATCGGTCCTAGTTACAAAATTTGACATTAATTCAAGGGTATACATTGATGTGAAGACTTACAGGAAGAGAATCTGGAAATGCATTATTTGTCAGTCTTTTGAGCTTCGAATAGAAGCTTGAGGCCGAAGTCTTGCATTCAAGCTCATCTATGAGAAACTCATCCAGCATATTGAAGGTGAATGCAGTCTGAGGTTTTGTAATAGTCGCAGGAAAGAGCCGGCACTTGAGAAGCTGCAAGTGCTTGTCTTGATCACCAGTTCCACTACACCTACACCATTGGACAGTGTGAGTAAATATTCCAGCTGAGTCCAACAAAGTAATTTGATCCCCAGATTCATCAGCATTTAGAGGGCAAATACTTCCACCATGTCCCAGGTTCAAAGTAAAGCCTAGCTGCTGAAGGGTTATGGCCTGGTAAAAACCCCCTTTCCACTCCTGAAGCCGATGAAAAGGAAGCCTTGAGTGGGCCTTTACAGCACAGCGCTCACACCAGGCTTGGTCCCCCAGACATGAAAGGCAACGTATGGAAGCATGGGATCCTAGACAATCTGGACATCTTGCCAAGACATCCAAGGGCGCTTCGAGGTCCAATAGAATGGAGGTGTAAGTAGAGCGGAATGGAATCCAATCACGAAGGAAGTCATTTTGGGTCTACCCCATTATCAGACAACTAATCTTTGTGTATGCAAAACTAACTTACTTTGGTTCTCCTGGGAACTGATTTTGAATCATCATCACTCAGGACACTATCATTAGGGAAATCCCCAAACAAGTTTGATGTAGTCTGCATCTGTGAGGCCTTTGAACCAGAGGGGGTTTTGGGGATCTTTCTTCTCCTAGGTGTCTCTCCCTCATCATCTGACAACTCATAGTAGGGAGCTGCATCAACCTCTTTGTAAGTCGGTTTTCCTCTTCTAGTCCGAGTAGGTGTATAAGCAACCATATGCCCTGAACCTTTTCTAGAACTAGAATGCTGATTTGTTCGACTAGTTCGAAAGAATGTGGCCTTGGTTCTCTTTGGCCTCTGAGAGTCAGCCATGGTGGGAAAGGGGGGGGGGGAGGAATCCAAACTACACCAACAAGCTACCTCTGTTCACAATCAACATCTAATTCGGAAGCGAGTTAACACAAATAGCAGACAGCATTTTAATTACGTGAGTAGGTACCAAGCACTGGCTTAGTAGAGGTGGTAGTAATTACGTGAGTAGGTACCCTGACCACCACCCTGCTTGGGTCGGCAAAGAGGGTCTCAGGATCCCCAAGAAGTCCACCTTAGCATCACAACCCTGTCCAAGACTAACCAAACTATCATAGAAAGCGAAAGTGCCATCAGTGGCTGGGAATGACCCTGTTAACAATCATAGCCATCCCCCCATAAATGGATAGCCAGGTTGGCAGGGTGAATTTCAAGCCCTGGAGATTGACAAATCTCTGACTCAATTTTGAGTTTTGGATCCACACAACCAAACACTGCACACCTACCTTGCACCCCTGGATCAATCTACTAACTGATAGTCCAATCCTGCCAGCACCAAAAGCAGACTCTAAGCCAAGATAAGAGGGCAACCTTTGCGCTTGCCAAGTGTCTGGATTCATCCAGGGTACGTCTCAAGGTCATAACGACACTATTGAATTGCTTCTGGAAGTGACTTCAGCTATGGGTAGATGAAGTAAACAGGGACCCTGGGACATACATACCATTCAGTGAGGGAGTGGAATTCAGTGGATATCAAACTAAAATTTTCCTGTGTATCGAAACAGTGATGGCGGGGTTAGAGAAAGTGCTTGACAAAAAATTTGTTCAACCCACGTTTCTTTGCTGATTCAGCAAGTCGGTTGTAATCCCACTTGGTGGAAGCGAAGCGAAGCCACTTAGTCACTGCTCTGGCTTAGAATTTAGCTAATAATTTAGCCGATTTACTCACCAGGGATATGCTGGAAAAAGGCATGAAGGCCGTCAGAGAACTCTCTTACACCATGTGGTTCAGTTCTCATTCAGACATGTTGGCTGGCAGTTCAAGTCTGCTGTCCTGACCTGGCATCTTGAAGTCAGTGTCGTGTGGTCTCTGGCTCATGACACAAGTTTTGCAATTTGATCAGTGCCATGGCATGTGGCAGACAGTGGAACCAGCGGAATTAAAACTACACTATCTAGCCACAGACAATGTGAACATGACATGATGTCAACTAGTTGTGTCTGTATCAGTAAAATCATTGGGGTATACAAATTAGTGGCACAAATGCAAGTGAAACAGGGTACAGATGAGACACAAAAAGCCTTCCTTCCCCAAATCCCACTCTCTGACACTCCCCTTCTTTCTTGTATTCAATTTCCAAGATGCTGTCACTGCCATCACTGTACTTCTTCAGCTTTAATATCGGGATCTTCTTGTCACTCATGTCGAAGCCTAGTTTCTCTAATCTCTTCTCTTCTTTGTTGACGAAGCAGTTCTAACATGGTGTCCCAGGCCTTGTATTCTGAGTCATTGATAAGACCTGTCTGGGGTATGGTAGGGATAGATAGGGGGGTGACATCGAGGTAGGGATTGTACGAGTACCCGAAATATTTGTCCATTTTGGACAGGAGCGCCACGGGAGGAAGTGGGGAAGGTGAGACCGAAGGGAAGCGAACAGCTGTGGATGAGGTCGGGCGACCATGTGGATGATGGGGAGGGGGCAGAGGAGCAGGCAAGGATGAATGTATCTGCAGTGGGCTGGCTGGTAATGAGATATCATAGATGTCTCGTATAGTCTTGTTGTTGTGATTATCAGTGCTCTGAATGATGGACAAAAGAAAATGCTTATTGGGGCACAGAGCATTTGGATCCAGGCTGCATGGATGTCATCATATTAATCAAGCCCGAGGGACTGTGCACCCCGCTGGCAAATATTTATGTATGCTTTCCAGGATACCTTCCACACGAAAAATCAATTCTATATGCTTTTTGTGCCGGTTTGATAGGCACCACACCTGGTTCACGATTCTGATATGAAACTCCTCACAGAGTTTGTCTAACCAACTCAGCATTTGTGCATTGGCCTCCTTTCCTTTTTGTCTATTGTATTTGTAGTTCTGTGTCCCCTATCGCGCTCTATTATTGTATTTGTATTGCCGTGTCGTATGTCGCTCTCCACCTGTGTATTTGTATCCATCTACTACATAATCTGCCTCAATTCAATCATGTTCGTTGCTGAGCAAGGTTGATGCGGTCGTCGCCTTGCAGACGGCACTTCCCCCATGTGTAATCCGATTCAAACGCACCAAATGGCCACTCTCAGTCACGTGATCTATCAATGGGTGCTGGGTACACACACCAGCCAAATAACTTATATGGTTGTAAAGTGTTTCTAAACTCCACTACAAGCGTAAAATCTAAGAAAAAAAGGCTGTAGCCAGAATATCAAGAGGGGGCCCTCCCCTTGATACCCTGGCCACAGGATCGAAAATACAGGCCACAACTAAAAAAAAGAAGACAAACTACACTCGCTCAACACCATCTGAGAAGACACTCAAGTCAGTTCCTGATTAAACGGCAATAGATTACACACCCAGACCATGACCACCACCTCAGTGTTACCTATCCCCAATAGAAAGTATATGATCAGCCTCTGATCGAGTAACAATGAGCCACATACCTGAACCACATTATCTGACTGCACCACTTGTTCCAAATGAATCATGCATGCAGGCAATCAGTCCCCAATCAAGTAGCCATGGACCACATACCTAATCCGAAATGAACACCTCACTGCCCATCTTGATCTGCTGCCAAATCCCAGATGAGAACATGCGAGGGGGGAGCATTGCCCACCCCCACACAGCGTGATCTGAATGCCCCTGAGCCCACGAGTGCAAAAGAGAAGCACGAGAGGGAAGCCTGT
Organism: Pulveroboletus frians; assembly: GCA_038089395.1. Taxonomy (NCBI): domain Eukaryota; kingdom Fungi; phylum Basidiomycota; class Agaricomycetes; order Boletales; family Boletaceae; genus Pulveroboletus; species Pulveroboletus frians. The sequence goes on from JBBPKT010001060.1 coordinate 7,408, forward strand.
GCCCCCACACACCATGCTGTCTCCATTCACCACCAAATCCTAGGTAAGAACACACGAGAGGGGAGTGTCACCCCCACACACCGTGTGTTCTGAAACCCCCGAGCCCATGATTGAAAAAGAGAAGCACGAGAGGGGAGCCTGCGCCCCCACACACCGTGCCGTCTCCATTCACCACCAAATCCTAGGTGAAGAGAACACACGAGAGGGGAGTGTCACCCCCACACACCGTGTGTTCTGGAACCCCCCGAGCCAACGAGCCTGAAAAGCCATGATGAGCATGCAAGTGCCTGGTGAGTACTTACCTGCTGCGCTGACTCTGAGCACTGCGCCAATCCGCTAAAAAATTTCAAGCCTGCAGGTATAGAACTTCAGTACATGACGCATGATATGAGTACTCACCAAGGGGTTCAAGGTACTTTTTCACTGTGCAGGCTGCAGTCCTGCACAGCGAAAAAGTAACTGAGCAGGAGCTGATGAGGCAGAGCCGAGAGAGTAGAAGGAAGAACGTGGTTGAAATTAAGATATCGGTGTTGACATATGTTTGTGCCGGGTAAGTAAGGTAGCCAACTAAGCGGGTCAGCAAATGGAAATGGTGAGCCGCAGTGCCGGCAGTATGCGACGCACTTGCCCCACCGCAGGATACTTACTAGCGGCGGGCGCTGCCGACTAGGGCTCGGCAATTACGATTAAATACGATTTCGACCCGTATTATAATGTATTGCATTGTAATCACATATCGGCTTGGTTGTATTGTAATGTATCATGCGGTATTGTATTGTAACCGCTGGTACTCGAAAGTAGTGGAATATAATCAAATATGACTAGCCTTCGTGGACAGCTACACCCTCTAGGTACTCAATACCCTCACCATAGCCTAATCTGAGCCATTCTTTGCATATAATGGTGGTGGATGCTGATTGTGCGCTCATGGAAGACCTCGTCTCAGAGAGTGTGTGCTTACTACTTGAAAAGAGCCGTTCAACTGATACACTGATGGCAGGAATAGCTAGAACATCTCGAGCGACCCGTGACAAAACAGGAAATGAGCGTGCATGTTGCTAAGTATGGACAGCATGTCATGAGTATCCAGCATACCAGTCAATTTGAGTGTAACATACCTTCCACCAAGCGAGTGGGTGCGAACTTCAAGTCTTCCCGTGTCCTAAACACGCCCGAGTTGGTTTCGCTGAGCCACTCCTTCCCCAGCATCATGTTTTGCGCCACCTCGTCGTCGCCACGTGCGAGTGCCTCCCTGATCTTATCAGGTTCAAAAGGGAACTTGATAGAATCGGACGGGCGTGGTTCGAGACCGTATCGTTTCATGAATACGGGATCAGATGTGCCGACTTGAATGCCAACCCGTAGACAAAGGGAAGACACGACCTCTTGAGATCATGAGGTCGCCAACCGATCATCATCGTATCTAGCGTGATCACGAGCGTGGTGAACCTGCTCGCTTTTGCCTGTTTCAGTGTTGACACCGTGACTTCTGCCGTACGGGGCCTGGTAATCGTGAGCGGTCTGGGGAAAAGGTGACGTCGGACGGGGGAGCGAACTCACCAATAGAGTTGATACCGTCGGTGGTTGTTTGGACCACCGCAACGTCCTTGATGGAACGGCAAGAGGCAGTGCTCATGATGAACGGGACACCAACGTTCCCAGCTGCACGTGCTGTCGTGAGTTCGCCGTCAGGATAGAGAATGCTTTTCACCCCCACCAGTGCAACGAACATCGGAGTAGGATAGCGCACCCCAAAGATTGTGGTCTGACGAGCGGCGGATCTGTGAGCACATGCCTACGAAAGAGTGAACCGACGGTCAATCGGTCACACACTTCTGTCAGGCTGGTTGATGCATGTTTGAACGTTGAACTGTACAGTGGTACCCACGCCATTATTATGATTTATTACAAGGCGCATAATATATTGTAACCATATCATAATCATAATTAATATTGAGTATTGGCAAGAGTTTGAGTACACCCAATCCATATCATATCCATAATTAATCGTAATATTTCCGATATTACAAAATATATTTTGTACTATGCTGAGCCCTACTGCCGACTAAACCACACCTTGCTTGTAGCCTGCGCACGAGATGAACGGAACACGGCAGACGAGTGTGATTCAAAGGGCCCGCCCCGTTTTCTTTTGGGCTAGTGTAAGACCACCCTGAAATTTCCTTTTTTTGCTCGTCCTCATCCGATCATAACGTTCGGATGGCTGGCTTAGAGCCATCAAGTGATAACGTTACACAGCGACTTTTCAGATGCGGCCGGGCCACGTGTCTGCAAAGCAGCTGTGTGACGTTATCATTTGGCGACTACCGGCCATCCGAGTATTCCGATTGGACAAGATATCACACTGTACTAAAAAGACCCGTTTAACCCCGTTAAACGGGCGGAGTTTGAGTCGCAAGACCAGAGGTGCGTGTCCCTCCTCCCTTTCCCTATCCTCCCCCAGCCTCCCATGCGAACGAAGCAAACCGCTAAGAAGACGACTGGTAACCGGGCTGAACGCAAACGGATCCGGCCGACTGCTGAGCCAGCGGATGCAGTTCGGAAGCATGTTCCCACAGAAGATTCCATTCTGCCCCCTGCTGGAGATTCTGCTCCCCCGACGCTGGTAACGCCGGTGAGTCACCCTTCCACTTCATTACTCAACTTTTCTAACCTAATCCTCAGTCGTTCACGCATATTGAACACCCTGCCCCGCTGACAGCGTCGCAGCCCCCAGATTTCAGCGTAAGTTCAGTACACTCTTTTTGCCTGCTGATCTCACCCGTTTGAACTGCAGACATGCGCTCTTTGTCAAGATGGCGGCACACTCTATGAGTGTGATCTCTGCCGGCGCTCGATCTGCGATCTATGCATCGAAGTGCCCATCAAATATCACGAGGTGATCTCTGCGGAGGACGTTTCCTTCACTTGTGTCTTCTGTCACCGCGCGAAGGAGAAGCAAACGGGAATTGTTGGCCCGTACTTGGTAAGTACATTGATTTGTGTCACTGTTCTGTACCTAATTGAGCCGTCTGTCAGGGCTTCACTCGCGGCATCCTGCCTATCCTACCCACTTTCATCAAAGTCAAGGGCCGATTTGAGCTCGGCACAGGAGCTCGCATTCTCGCACCTTCAGTTTTGCTCATTGACTTCCATCTAGAGCAACTCGACATCAGGGCGCATGTCGCCATGATTCATGCGTCGCTCCTTGACTATATCCCAGCTGGTCAACTTCGCACGGTCTCGATTCCGTTCAATCTTGGAACGGACCATGCAGTCAACCAATGGTCAGATGAAGCGACCGCTCGTTATGTCCAGTCACTCTCGGGCTCATACGACCACGTTTTCGTCATCCTTACCAACCACACTGATGCTGACACCGGAGATATGTTCCTTGGGGATGATGAGAATGGTAAGGGTCACTCAGCTGAACTCGATCAGGTATGTTTCAGCCCATGCATTGTGCAGATAGACTAACTATCACTCTAGTTTCTGGGGGTTTTGTTTATGCCATTCCAGCACCTGCTTGAGGGTGCCATTGTCTACTTCGCCTCATGTGGTTCTCTGGTGACCAAGCCAGATTCGATGACACAGTTGAGGGACTGTGTTCAACGGTGTGTAAATGTTGAAACAAGATACCCTACTCACACTTATGCTTTGATAGCTTCAAGTTCAGGCATGTGCTTGCCTTTGATGCGCTGTAAGAAAGATGTAAGGGGTGAGGGTGCAAGTGTAATACTCGTCCCAGGGGAGGTTGTGTTACAGGGGTACTGGTGGAAGGGTTAGTCTGACCAGTCACAAAAAGACTTACCAATCTGTCCCAATGTGGACAGACAGCAAAACAAAGCAGATAGGACTAGAGAGAAACA
>JBBPKT010001061.1:0-11274 GCA_038089395.1 Pulveroboletus frians
CATAAGCAATAGACTCCGAGAGTTGGCAAGTACGCCGGTCGCGAGTTCCCGAAGGCTTTGGTCGAGGGTAAGGACAGTCTTGATCTGCCCTGGAAGCGCCCGGAGGCCGTCGATGATGGCATTACGGCGTGGTGTAAATGAAATACGGTCCTCGGATAATTGCAGTGCCATAAGCATCAACGCAATATACTGAGATGTATATGCCTGTAGCAAGGGTCAGTGCCGAAAAGTAAACTGAGGAACGTCCATCGCACCTTGGTTGATGCAACGCCAACCTCGGGACCAGCGTTAATGTGGACACCACAGTGCGTCTCACGAGAGATGGTGGAACCGACGGTATTGACGACACCAACACAGAGAGCCCCACGCTCAAGGCAGTACCTTAGAGCGAGAATAGTATCGGCCGTCTCCCCGCTTTGACTAACAAAGATACAGACGTCATCACGAAAGATTGGCGTCTTACGATCCAAGAAGTCCGAGGCAAGTTCAACGCTGACGGGAATCTCCGTCAATTCCTCGAAAATAGCGCGCGTTGCCAAAGCAGAGTGGTAGCTTGTGCCACAGGCACAAAATACGATGCGGCGGCCACGACGAATAATGTGGAGGTATGAACGAAGACCACCCATTGTGACCTTGTAATCGTCAAAGTTGACGCGTCCACGCATGGTGTTCACGACAGATTCCGGTTGTTCGTAAATCTCCTTCTGCATAAAGTGGTCGAACTTGCCCTTCATGATTGCTGCAATTTCGATCTCCAGAGTCTCAATGCTGCGTGTTGCGGGGGTGTCGACCTGGCCATCATTGCGACGGAGGCGGTGAATGTGAAGCTGACCGTCAGATATATGCGCAATGTCATCATCCTCAAGGTAGAGCACACGCTTGGTGTGCTCGACAATGGCAGATGCATCCGAAGCGATAAAGAATTCAATGGGTTGCGGTGTACCATCCTCGGAGATGAAGTTACGAGATTGCCTGCGGGAGATCTTGGGGCCCAAGGAAGGAGGTGCAAGACGAGAGGTAGACGAGGTGGGCGGCTCAACTGAAGCCCTAGTAGTGAGCATCGACAAGAACACCAAGATTAGTGGCAATACTTACGGCTCTCGACTGCCTTGGTATCGGCATCAGCACCAGCAAACTCGACGTCCACGAAATCAACCTTGAGCTTCTTGTCGGTCTTGACACCAATGAGCAACGGGGAACCACGGCGGGCAGTAACAATTTCATTAGGGAAGTGGACAGACTTGAAGACAAAGGCAAAGGACCCCTCCAACTCTTTCAGGACAGCCTTGACTAATGCAGTGAACGTGATACGCTTGTCGGGCTGCGAGTCCCAGACATACTTGGCAAGGATAGCGACGGCCTCGGTGTCAGTGTCTGATTCGAAATGATAGCCACGCCTCTGCAGAACCTGTCTGAGGGCCGCGGCGTTAGTGACGATGCCATTGTGGACAACAATGAACTCGTCACTCGATCCAGCGCGTATAGGGTGACAGTTGACCGTTGAAGGAGGTCCATGGGTGGCCCAACGGGTGTGGGCAATGGAGACCTGGGATGTGAAAACCTTTGCCGTATCGATGTCCGACTCGGCGATGCGTTTGCGCAATCCCGCCACCTTCCCGACCTCCTTGAAATAGATGATCTGGTTTGGCTTGTCCCCATCGATGCCAATACCGGCCGAGTCGTAGCCACGATATTCTTGGCGAGCGAGTCCGTTGCAAAGGATCTCAAGGAGTTCCTTGCGGTCCTGATCGCGTCGCATCAGATACCCGAAGCGAAATCAAAACTACCATATATAGTAAGCCGGGGAGCGCAACCGGCTATGTCGTGGAGTGCACGACGCGCATATATGCACGGGCAGACGACGACGGAGGTATACCAAGCGGTTGCGCGCATTAGGTAAGATGCGAAGGTGGCTCACCTTGTCCTTCAAGAAGTTGCAGTAACCAAAGATGCCACACATTGCGAGTGTCTTGGACGAAGAAGCTAATGGAAACAAAGACGAGGTGAGCGAGCGGAGGTGGCGAGTAGACAGACGTACGATTGAGAGTGAGCGGGGCGTGTAAGGGATCGTTGACGACAGAGATGAAGATGGGAGAAGAACAAGGGACAGCAAGAGGGAGTTTAAGTAGTCCATTCTGGGTTGAGGGTCAACCAAATAAACCCAAAGCTGCGCCCGACAATGATGCAGTGTGGCCTTCCTATTTTGGCGAATTTGATGGCCTGGTTGATCGCCCCCGCCCGGCTAGTTGGCGTCAGAGTGGACTGCTTCCAGTTTACGATGGAGAGCAGTCAGTTTATGTAGTCTTCCTCGAGTTCTTTGAGGCGAGGTGCCAGCACACTCGAGGCAAAACCTGAGACGGCCGCATGTTGCAACCGGATATGTCCTCAGTGATGCGCCTCTATGATAGTTCCATCAGGATATAAATAACATGATAGTTGCTCCAACTCGCCACTGTCCCCGTCAGCGGTCGTTCTCTGACGGGGGCACACGCGGACCAACACCTTTCTCATGTGTCAAACTTTGTCCAACAGTCTAGATTCTTATCTTCGGAGGCCTGCTCTTGTACGTACTTGCTTACCGGTACGAACATGAACGTTTGAACCCTGGCCTAATAGGAACCGCAATTCGTTTCAAGCAGCCGCAAACGCCGGTTCTCAAACAGCCACCACACGGGATATCTCGGCGCCAGGCCAACGCCGGCCCCAAAAAACCCATGACCAGTGCTTCCTGTAGACGCACGCATGGATCTCCACCGTTTTCAAGCGCTCCAGCCGGGATGCACGCTGCGTTCGCGCAACGTAACCCTTGATGAAAGGGGCGGTTTACGAACCCACCTGATCGAAGCTTTTCCCGCTTCTGCAAGCGAACTCGTGGCGCTTCCCTTGATCCTGCTGTTACACGGCTTCCCGGAACTTGCATATTCATGGCGTAAAGTCCTTGGTCCCCTCTCTGTAGCCCACGGAGGCTATCATGTCGTCGCCCCCGACCTGCGAGGGTACGGACGCACCGTCGCAGAGCACGGCGAGACGCCCAGACAGATCGAGTACGAGGACCCAATCACACCGTTCCACGTCCTCAACGTCGTGGAGGACATCTGTTCCCTCGTCAAAGCCCTTGGACACGACTCAGTTGCCATGGTTGTCGGTCACGATTTTGGATCCGTCATCGCTGGTCACTGCGTCATCGCTCACCCAGCGCTCTTTCGCTCCGTAGTCTTCATGAGCGTACCGTTCACAGGCGTAGACAGACCACGCCCCAGCCACGTCGATCCAGCCGATAAAGCGAGCCCACCCCTCACGTCGCTCTTTCAGGCCGTCTCCATGGCCCTCGTAGCCCTCACTCCACCCAGGAAGCACTACACCGCTTACTTTATGACGCGCGATGCCAACAAGGACATGCTCGGAGAACGGGAGGAAGACGTCTTTCACTTTCTCGGTGCATACTATCACATCAAGAGTGGCGCATGGGAGGGCAACACGACGCATCCTCTCCCGTCTGCGTTTAACCCATCTCCGACGATCGATGCGATCACGCGCGATCTAGCCACGCTTCCAGAGTATTATATCATGCCAGCGCACGAGAACATGCGGCAGCTCGTTGAGCGGCACGCCAGCCAGCATCCACATTTTACGTGGCCTGTAGACGACATCGATGCTGGGAGGGTGTATGCATCCGAGTTTACCCGGACGGGCTTTCAGGGTGGATTGAATTACTACCGATCGAACCTCTCGCCGCCGCCTGCGGAGATGGTGGACGAGTTGACTACGCTCTCGGAGCGGAAGGTGCACATCCCTGCCGCGTTCGTTTCTGGTGCGCGCGATTGGGGAGTATACCAGGTGCCTGGTGCTGTGGAAAAGATGAAACGCTTCTTCGAGGTACAGAGCGATGACATGGTGCTGATTGAGGGTGCGGGGCATTGGGTACAACAAGAGGCCCCGGATCAGGTGGTCGCCGCGGTCCTCCGCTTCTTGCACAAGGCCACTTGACGACCTCCGCCCTTTGCTTGCGTTCACCTGACTTGGTATCACTCATAGTTCCGTCCCGCCCTGTTTCGTTATTACATATCAGTCAACAGGAGGTGGTCTTGCTAATAATACGTGATCATGAACCGTTGACAATGATACATTGGTGTGAGATGGACCAAGGAAGGGAAAAAAGGGCGTAAACACATTGCTATGCAAAACAACAGAGGAGAGAACCAGATGGTCGATGCCGCAAAATTAAAATCAAGCTCGAACGAATGAGAAAAAGGAGGGGTGGGTTGGAGAAGCAAATAAAAGAAAGGTACCTTGGATCTTAAGTTAGAACCTCGCCAAAAAGAAAAAGAGGAATGAAGCTCAAATCCTTTTTTTTGTTTTTGTGCTGCCAATCAATGTGCACACACACCAGCGTTTAGATAAGTGCATAGATCATCCCCGTCGATTCGTTCCCACGTCTAACATCAACGCACACATCCCAGGGCGGGATCATCGTCATCATTGGACCGAGCCAACTGTGTAGGGCGCTTCTTGTTCGGGTGGAGCAGCCATGACGACACCAGTGGCGACATAGGGAGCATGGACATGCGTACCATGGTTCGCGGTCGCCTTGGGAAGGGCAGTGGCAAGGAGGTTCGTCGTGGAGGACGCCGGACTGACGTCTACCGTCCAGGAATATCGGCCATAGAAACTCCGCTTTTTGCGTACGCCGGCTTCGTATGCCGCGCGCATGGCGACAGCGGCTTTGCGAGTGGTGGTCGCCGTCGAGACGCTCGTGCCAAGGCTGGACGAGGAGGATCGTGAGGCGAGAACGAACGAAGCTGACCCGATAGACGGCGAGGGCGATATCGGTGGAGAGGACGGGTCGGCGAGCAGCGTGTCGGGCATCGTCTCGGAAGAGGAAGAGGAGGATGGGGAGGAAGGTGGATACACATTCCACTCCGCGGCAGGATGCTGCTCGTCCTGATAGCCCAAGACGAATGTAGGTAACGTGAGAGGGAACGATGTGAGAAAGTCGACCGGAGATCGGGCAGGTACCACCGTGTTCGGGGATGGGGTTGATACTTCTTTCATGGACGTCAATTCGATGCATCGAGCCTCCCACATGGCGAGATTCGCTGTACATTGATCGGCAAACTGTTGCATCTCTAGGGACACAGTAAGCGTCAAGACGTGTCAGACAATACAGCGATGCTTTCTGACCTGGGATGCCTTTCGTAGTGATATCAAGGAGAGGCTTCGCAAACGTGCTGATGAAGTAAATTTGCCCTCGGACTTGACCCAGAGGTGTCTCCGAGGGCGGTACGGTGGGTGGCAGTTGCCACAGCCTTTCCAGTGACGCCTGACAGTTCCATTCCGCCATCAGCGCATTCGCCCAATAATGGGACACTCCCGGTGGACGGCTCTGACAGACGGGTGAGTGAAACGTTCCCGAGGATATAACGGTAACGTACGGGGTTACTGATGTCGGCGCACTTGATAAGTGCCTGACACAATAGCAACTTGCGGTAGCCCAGGGAGTAGTCTTTGCCAGCCAAGAGGAGCCCAAAGTTCTCCATGAATTCAAAGTGGACGCCCATATCGGTGGCGAGAACGATGCCGGCAAGGTTTTTTCGAAATGCTTGTCCCCCTTTTGGGCGATCGAGCAGACTGCCTAGACCGTGATTACGGCGGATGACCTGGACGAGGATTGCATAATGCATCTGCTCGAGGGCCGACTTTCCGTCAAATACGGCTGATAGGGGTGCGTCTGCATTTTTCTAGGGGACATTGAGCGTCAATGATGGTTGACGCGCACGGGCCTCGGCTACAAACCGGACTAACCATAAATATATTCGTGAATCCGGGATGACCGACGTCATGGCCGATGGCAGCGATGTAAAGTGTAAAGATGTCCACGTTCCCGAGGCTGGAGACAAGACCCTCTTTCTTATCTGGTCGCCACGGGCCGCTATCGCAACAGAGGATGGAGACCGGAGGGACGGTGCCAGCGGCACACAAGAACGCTTGGCATGCTTGCAGGACGTCTAATGCGTGTTGAAAATTGTGGTACGAGTTTCGTCCGCAGTAGAGGCATTGAAGATGCTTGAGGAAGATCGATATATCATCTGTGTCGTCAACGCATGAGGTGGCACATGAAACGTAACAGGGCATGCCAGACTGACTTGGAGACACACCCGTGTCGTCTTCCATGCCCTCCATCTGAAAGAGGCTTTCGAAGAGGATCTGCGCACAAAAGAGGACCTCTTCGTCTGGCAGTTTGTGGGGCTCAAAGTGCCAGCTATCCAGACGACGGATGAGACGGGTGCGGGTTTCTGGAGGGATCTGGATAGGGAATCTAACGGGCATGTTGGGTGGAGTGAGAAAACGGAAGGAGAGACAGACGTACGGATCTGTGTCGTGGTGGATGACGGTCGTCTGTGTCTGGGTATACATTTCGTAGAGCAGTTCTGCATAGCTGTGGGGGCGATGAGGGATAAAAGGATGGTTTAAAAAGAGCATACCGGGTCTCCCCCTGCCGAACCTGGTCCCAACCACCCCAACCACGACCCAAACCTCGGTTTTCGAGTGCGAGCGCTAAACCGCCGACATCGACGCTCCTTCGCCTCCCTTGAGCATAGTCCTCATTATCAAGCATCGAAGTGGGTCTTTTACGGGGGAAATGGATCGGATATCCACTGTGTGGGATGTGGTCGAGAGGGAGGAGGAGGTATGGATTCTGTCGGTGGATGATCTCGACGCTCGCGTGGTTGCTTGACACTTCTCGGCTCTCGTGGCAGTCGCGTGGGTCACCTTCCTTTTTAGTAACAATGCCCTCCGCCGGTCCGAACTGCCTGCCCGCTCGACCGCCTCCTCGCGCGATGACCTCGACATATCCGCAGCGCGTGAACTGAACTGAATCGATCCTCAGCGCGGAGATGCATGGCGGAGACGCGAATGCACCTCGGAAGTCCGCGTGCAGTTTCGGACTTCAAACGAGCGACACGGCTGACAGTCCCTCGTTTCGCCTGCTTATCGCCTGCGTGGACGCCGTTCGTGATGCTATCGGAAACCACTTGGAGTCAGGGAGTGGAAGCGTGTCGATGGGGAGGCGATTCGCTTTATAACAGGTCGACTAACCCCTGCCACTCCTGCCGCGCACCCCGAGTAACGATCCAGCTGATTCTCTCTTTTTTAAATGAAAAACGTCCGATCGAGCTAATTCCTGGTGTCTTTTCCTTTGCTCGTCTGGCGCGGCAAACCTGCGCAACCAAGGCACCTTTGGCTGTCACCTCCTGCAGGGACCAAACTGGGACTCACTGCCATCCAACCGACCCGGACGTGGTTGGCCCGCCACATCGACGACGCAGCACTACGGCCGCACAGACGGAGATGCGGACGTCTCTCCAAGAATATCATAGGTCACTCTCTGTCTTCATTACGTCTCCATCGGATCTTGAGGTGTAGCCACCTCGTGATGTGGGCTTACCGACAAGCTCTGTCTCGCACCCGTGCTGATCTGATAGAGTTTGCACGCGGTGTCTATTCACGAGAGCGAATCACCCCTCAACGTGTCCAGCTGCTCTCTCTTGTACGGCAGTCTTCGGTCCTCTCTCTGATCGAACAAACGGTGAGTCGGACGGGGACTTGTTCTACGTCGTGCCTGAACCAAGCAGGTCCAGACGGCATGGCGTGCCACATGTTGATCAAACTATCTCCATAATGAACACTCGGTTCCAGCCCGTCAAACCCGCACAAAATTCACCCCGACGGAAACTCCCATTCGTTCCTTTTTCTTTACCCGGGCCGAGAGGTGCTGCCCCTAGCTGTGCTCTCAAGGCGGCCCAACTGTCATGCTCTTCTTTTTCTGTGCCAGAAACGAGGTCGTGTCACCAAGGGATCGATCCGTATGTCCCATGAGGACACAGCGGTACCGCGAGGCCAGTCACGTTCAACGATCCTGCAGTGACGGTTCGACTTCACGCTCAGATAGATGAATTCGGTACGCCCTCCGAGAGGACGAATGGAAACAGATGCCACCAACACATGGAACCGCCTCCGCGTGGTCGTCCCGGCTTCAGAGCTAAAACAGCCGCCCACAGATCCCCCGCTCATCACCTGAACACGGCGATCATGTGTGCCCCGTCTTGCCCGGAATGCAGTGACGCAGTGTGCCCGCGTCCGGGCGTGTTTCTGTATCACATCGTGGATGACGCTCCCCACGGCGAGGGGTTGAGTGTGTGTGAGACCGTGTCTATCCCATGCTGGCATGCAACGGCGCGCGCCACCGTACTCGCTGCACCATCCGCGCCGCTCCACACGCCCAGCGCATCGTCACGTCACCCCCACTCACTCAGACTGTTCACCGAGGACATGGACATGGCATAAAAATAAAATAAGCTCCAGACGGTCCGACGACGCAGTAGCATGGACCGGTGCCACGATGCTGTTATCGTCACGCTGGCTTCTCCGTGTACGATCATGTGGTTCGCAAAGATCGCACAGACGTCCAGCGGGGATCACATCATGATTGCACCCAACACCATCACCCGCGCGCATCTTACGCCGCACCGCCGGTCGGCGATACGCGTTCATGTCCTTGCAATGTATCCAGGATGTAAAAAACAAGGACACCCAGACCATGCTGACTCGGTAGCGTACGCCGCATGCACAGCGTCGTTGTCCCTGACCACGCGTTCATTCAAACGTGTTCCCCTTGTCACCCTCGATGCGCTCCACCGCAAAAATGAAATACAGGGTACCAGGGCCAACCAGCCAACGTTCCCGACACGGCGTTCTGGTGTACCCGAGGCGCGTCCCTCGGCCCCGTCGGATGACATGCGCGCGCGCGCGCCTCACGTCGTTGTACCCGCGGTGACGCGGTGACGGATCCCTTCATTTCCAAGCTCGCCGCCGTCGAACCAGCCTAGACAGGACGGGAGATGTGATCCACGTCGAACGCCCTATGCACGAAGCGGCGGTGCTTGGCGCGGCCCGGACACGTACAAGCGCGAATGAGCATCACTTCGCCGAGGTCTCGAACACGTACCTTTTTTCCATTTGCCATTCGTTTGCTCGCAGCCGAGCCTGCGGATAGATCGGCAATGGACAAAGAGACGGCGCCGTCGTCACGCACACGGCCGCCGTGATACAGATTGAAAAAAGCGGCAAGGCCGCTGTGAGATCAACAGGACCCCTTTTCGAGGGACCTTGGACCGGGTCGTGTTCGGATCACGTTCGATTGTCGTGGAGTGCTTCGGTCTTCGTTCGTGCCCGGCGGTTTCTTCTCTGGTGGCATGTACCGTCCCGTGGACGTCAATGGCCATATGGTTGATCCAACGTGATGGGTTATCGAACCGATCAGAAAAAAAAAAAAAGAAAAAGAGTCCCTATCAAGGATGCCATGGATGCCAGTCCGAGTTGCTGACGTTATTCCGCCATAATGGATCATTATGCGCACATCCCCTAGGGGAATAGAAGAAAAGCCATGTCCGAAGCAATGGGAAATGAAATCCAGGCCCATGGCACGGCAAAGGCCATGAAAGGGGAGTGGCCCAGGGTATTCTACCCACATGCAGGCGACGGCGATGGGCGACGGATACACGGTAGGCGTGATGGGTATGCAAGATGTGTGACAGGATGCGTATGTAATGTACGTATGTATGATTTGCTACTGGTATATACTACATGCGTTCCAACCCTTTGAGCAAGCGATATCGGATGCGGCAGTGTGTCCATGATGGAATACCCAAGAAGAGAAGAACAAGACATCAAGAGAGGGGAGCAACGTGCCTCTATAATCGTGGCATGGCCTGCGAGGCATAGAATAATACGGGAGCAGAAGCGGTGGTATGGTGATACACTGTATGTGACGTTGGCGAGCGAATTCATCTGACGACGGACGGTAGTTGGCAAGTCTATAGCATAAACGGATGCTGGAGTGTCGTCGTACTCGACCACCGTCGGGCCATTGTTGAGATGGAGGGGAGGTTGTCGAGGGGCGTAGCGCAGCTACTGGGCACGGGGAGGGTGTACGAGGACGGGTACTGTACGATGTCAATGGGATTTCATCCAGAGGGTCGAGAACGAGCTTACGTCTGACGAAGCGTTATCTAAAGGTGTTCTCCGGGGGGAGAGAGAGGGCGACGAGGGGGAGTGGAGCGGATGAGGGCTAAAAGGTCGTAAAGAGGGAAGGGTATACGACGCTGGAGAGTCATTTCCGAGCCAGCTGGCATGGGACGTGGTCGGGTAATGCAAGGGCGGGTCAGCACAGTCCGGCCAGTTACTGGTGTCGTCAATGTGCCCGTCGAGGGTGGAAGAGGCGGACTGTGGCTGGACCGGATCGCTTGGGGCGCGCTCGTAGCCTGGGAGGTCGAGCTGAAATTCAAACATCTGTGGTTCCTCGTCGAGTGGACCGGCTTCCTCGCCCGTCCAGGTTGTTGTGGGCTGACCTGCGCTCTCGTGCATGGAGAACGGGTTGAGACGGAAGACGCCCATCATCTTCCGCATGGCCTTGCTGGCCTGAGTGGCGCGCAGGGGGACTTCTGTCGGTGGCGCGAGGGAGCTGCTCGCCTGGGCAGCGGGGGTTGGGGCAGAGAATTCCATGACGAAGCAGTCAGCGGCGACGGCGTCCTCCGGTTCTACTTTGACGGGGGGGATGCTGGCAGAAGAGGCGATGGAAGAGGCGCGTGCTGAAGGGGATGTAGCCACACTGCTTGCGGGCCGTTCGGAGTTTGATGCGGTCTCTGTATCATCGATAGTGTAGAGCCCATCGCCCCAAGGATGAGGGTCGTACTTTGGGTTGGCGGAGCAAGTGTGTTGGCTTGACCGGGTGGCGGACGGCGTGGGGAGAGACGAGGAGAGGGGATGGTGTACGGAAGGGACGATCGACCGGGAGGACGGCGAGGGGTAATCGGTGTGGTGGAAGAGGGAGAACGGTGGACGGAAGCCCGCGTTGACGGGGACATACGGGGGAGGGGATGGGGGTGGGGGGGACGCGTAGCCGGGGGGTGTGGACCAGGCCGAGTAAGACCAAGGGGAGGGCATCTGTTGTTGGAATGGGGTGTGGGGGTCGGGTGTGGACCTGGAGGGGTAGGACCAAGAGGAGGAGGAGGGAAGGAGGTGATCGTGGTGGGGGTAAGAGGACCTCTCGCTGGGTTGAAAGCGACGTTCGGCGAACATGGGGAAATGATCCAAGGACATCAGGGATGATCGGGTGTAGGCTTGGGGACGTTGGACGAGAGGGGGGGGGGGACGGGGAAGAGATGGGACGGGGCAGACGTTATAAAGCGGATGAGGGAGGATGTGATGGGTCCG
>JBBPKT010001062.1:0-11267 GCA_038089395.1 Pulveroboletus frians
GCGGAACTCGACGCAGGGACGGCCACACGCGCGAAATACTTGGATGCCTTCAATGGCAATGTCGGTTCTGCACTTGCGTGTCGTTCGCCCGCCACGGTAACAGAGTGCGAAACGTGAGAACTGGCGTGACTGTCGTGCACTGCGACGTCCCTGCCCGTGCGACTGACGGGGGGAGAGGGATAACATGAGGATGCCTCCTTGCGAGCATTTTCACCAAGACACCCAGCGCGGGTTGCCCTCGGCTGGGTCATACGGCCCGGTGACCTCTTCTGGCTGACAATCTCCACCGCGTCCAGCACTACACGGTGAGACCGGGAACGGGTCGAGATAGCACCCCCATGAGACGGAGAAAGATCCCGTCTGCTCCTTCCCGTCGTGAACCGGGTTCGTGATCGTGTCTTCTTCGTCGGTCGCTGGGTGGGGCCGTCTGGGATGGTGGATGGCGAGAGAACATCTTTATCCCTATCCGTGAACGAGGCATCAGAAAGGCCGTACGCATCCCCAGGCAGGACTGGGTCATAACCCAGCGGCGACGCACGACCGACAGCGGAAAACTCAGTGGGCAGCACGTCATCTTCGCTTCGAGGAACGCGATCCTCCGACTCTACTGGTGCTAGTTCGAGGTGTCGGTAGCCGCGAACACGAGTAGAATCTGGAGTGTAAGCGAACGTGTGCATCCAGTGGACGGGGGATACGGTAGAGACACGGTCTGGGGTCAGAGTGTCCATCTCTGTGGAATATGAGTACATGGCCCAGCGCGGGTCAGTCATGCATGAGAGCTGTTGGCGATCGTCAGAGTTATTTGGCCGTTCTGAATCAAACTCGGATGGGTCCCACCCAGATGTTCTGGAAAGCGCAAGCCCTTCGCGATACTCATGGAACTGATACAAGTCATGCGCCACTGGCATTATCGACAGTAGAAATTGGCCCTCGTCTGACACAGGCGTTCACGTTCTAGCGTCCTCTTCTACCGCGAAGGTGTGCACAGAGGTCGCTAGAGAGACGTGTCCCCTTCTGAAGTGAGAATGGAAGACAGCGGGGATGTAACTCGCTCGTGGGTCATAGTCGGACTCATTCATGAGTACTGAGAATGACGTCCCGCATACCTGCCTAGGGTCCTGATTCATCAGGACTGTTGAAAGAGACTGTTTTGCTTGGCCATCTGAACCTGCGTACAACGATGGTGTAGGTTCCAGTTGGCAGATATGGCGAGTACGATAGACATCAGTCGGTTCTGTTGTCATGAGGCATCGCGGACTAGAGATGAAAAGAAGATACACCCTTCTCCGCGGCAACCATCAAAATATCCCATCCAACACGCCGCGTTCACGTCGATAGCGACTCCAAAAGTCCTTTCCATACGAAATCCCTCGCATTTCCACATGACTCACTGTACTTTGATAAGAACAACTCGTCGGTCGGTGCTACACGCACACGCATCAGCACCATAAATGTCGTCCACTCGCTCGGAAAGATGACGAGGACGTACCAAAAGGAGTCGCACCATCCTTACTCCACAAGTCAAATATTGCCATCGCTTCTTGGACGGTCAAAGCATCGGGGACAGCCAGGCGTTCCAGACCTTGTGTGTAACTCTGCAAGGTGGACGAGCGCCTTATGTAGGGACCACTGTGTGAAACAGCGGGAATGCCGAGTGCTTCGGCGAGTTCGAGGGGCAGTCGGAATTCGGTATTCGTCGCTGAGAGAGCTCCGAGAACCGCGCCGCGCGCCTGCACAAATACCAATGACATCTGCACTAAAAGAACGAAGAGAGCTTGAAAACGTACGAATTGGCGTTTTCCACTTGCGAATTCGAGAAGGAGACGTGGCATGGAGAGATGGTATGGCTTGATGGCGGAAAAATGAGGATCTCGGTATTTGGACTTGCAGTAAATCGCCTGGAAGTCATCGATGGCCATCAGGACAGGGAATCTGTCAACGTCATGAGAATCAGTTAAACCAGGGGATGCACACGCAAGTAAACGTCTTACTCGGTTTGCTTCTGTAGCTCCTCCATTAGCGCCGGCAGAATGGTTGGTGCCAGGGCTCGTTCCTTGATACCCGCTCTCACAAGGTCGGAAAGCACAGTCCCAGCTGGGATTGTCGCTCTACGCTCTAATTCAACGTCCACCGTCGTTTTCAGCTGGTCCAGCCGGTAACTGTTTACGGTCAAAAAGCGTTGAAGAGTTTGGAACGCAAAAACAGCTTGTTGATACAAGCGTGTACGCGAGTCGTAGGCGTACGTCGTTGTAGAATTCACGAGATTTATAGCTGAAGGACGAATGAGAACGATTCATCTCGGTTGGCGGAAATGACACACCCCTCGGGAAATAGAAAATGATCCAGTCGCGCGTATGGCAGTATTGCAATGCCTGAAGTAACAAGACGCTCTTCCCACACCCAGTAGCACCCGCTAAGGAAACGTCAGGCGTGTTATAGTAACCGATGCTGTCACATACTGAAAACAAGTCGATGGTTGGCACTCGATGCCTTACTGGCAATGTCCAGTCTATTTACGACATCTATGGTAACGTCGCGCACGACAGAACACGGAGTGGAAAGAATTCGAAACTGGAAGGGCAACAATCGGACGGTTATTGCCTTCAGCAGATGAGCGGATATGTTGACTGACCTCGACTAATAGATTCCGTGGAAGACCGAATATCCGGAAGGGATCCTTGTCATTGTGAGGGAATTTGAGTGCTTGAGAGATGACTGCGGGCGTGATTGTTTCCTAGTACGAGAAACCGAGAAGCACATGAGCATGTGCACGCAAGAAAAAGAAGGGGATGGAGTGCGTAGTTTTCTTACTGGATGAAAGGGCTGAAGTGTGAGACGATTGAGATGGTCTGGCTGAAAGAGGGAGTGGGTCAACTGCGAGGTTGGCATTGGAAGAAAGGCCTACGGAACGATTGTCAGGAGACGATAGAGTGGTTGGAACAGGACGTACCGTGTCTCTCCTCCGCCTGGCTGTTGGCTGCTCGCCGGGAACATCTGGTGTACCGTCACTGCCAGACTTGCGCTTGAAACCAGACAAGGATGCAACCGTCCTCACTTGAGCTGGTCTTGTTTGCAGCAAGAAACGAGGAGCGCGTCTGCTGGCCGTCGCCATCATTTACTGGTCAGTAAAACGTCGACTCGTTTGGTCGTATATGACCTCACGTGACCTGGCGCGTCGTGGTTCACAACTTGGATCTTGACCAGGACCGCAGTTCGTTTAGACATCGACGCCGGCGCCGAGAATGAGCAAACGCAAGCTGCCGCCCATCGACGACGAGGATCTCGACGACGAGGTACTCGACCATCCCAGGAAAGTCCCTGCCATAGGCACCGATGCGAGCTCCCATCCTCAACCTACCTCGCGGGGCAAACGCCCCAGGCTCACGAAGCCAAACCCTCCAAAACTCACTGCACCGCGCCGCACCACCCGTGCCACGAGCGCCCCACCCAAGCCCCTTTCAGCGGTCGGCAGGTCCACGCGGCGAGCCGCCTCGAGTACCATGCACACTACGGGCACCTTCCGAGACCTCCAGAATCAAGTTACATCGAAGGAGAGCATTCAGGCTGCAAATGCCCTCCGTATCGCTCAACAAATGGATGCTGAGCAAGCCAAAACAGCAGAGATACAGGCAGGCAACCGCGCACTCTCCCGTGAACTTGCATCTTCCAAGGAGGCAGAACTAGACAAGCGTCGTAGGCTAGTCGATTCCTCTGAAGAACTCGAGAAAGTTCGCCTCAAACATGCAAAGGAAATGTTGGAGTTCGAAACGCAGCTCCAGAAACGTGCGAACGAAATCAAGCAGCTCTCAGAGGATCTCCGACTTGCAAAGGAGGTCCTTGAAAAAGAGCGAGCGAGCGTCACGTCACTCAAATCAATGATCTCCAACCAGTCAGCAGCGCAGATGACACTTAACGCACAAATGAACGCACTGCAGACAGAAAAGAACACATTGCAAGCACAGCTTGACACTGTGACGTCCACCGCCTCACAGCAAAATCTGGATCATGAGTCTGCCCTTAGGCGGATAATCTTCCTCGAACAAGAGGCGAGGGAGTCGGAGATGGTTCGCCGGAAACTGCACAATATGGTCCAAGAGCTCAAAGGAAATATTCGCGTTTTTTGTCGCGTGCGGCCTGTCTTGCCTCACGAACCTTCTTCTTTACCGACCAGCGGCACGCGGCCTTCGAACAGTAGTACAGATCCAGAGGATCCAAAGGCTCTCGCAGCAAATATCGCATTTCCTGACGGGAGAGACCACAAGGAAATTGTTCTCACTTCCTCAAGCTCGAACGCAATGGGTCAGGAACGAAAGGAGGTCTATGCATTCTCATTTGATCGCGTAAGGGCTTCATCTATTCATTATACTTTATTCATAGTCAACTAGGTATTCGAACCTAATTCTACGCAAGGCGACGTCTTCGAGGAGATCTCCCTCCTCGCGCAGAGTTGCGTAGATGGATATAACGTTTGTATCTTCGCATATGGCCAAACAGGTTCTGGCAAATCTTTCACCATGGAAGGCGGTTCCGTAAGTTCATTCCGGCCCACACATACATCCGCTGAACACTTCTGTAGACCGAAGCTACAGTAGGAATGATACCCCGCGCGGTCAATGAAGTATTTAGAGCCGCTGACACGCTAAGAAACAAAGGCTGGGAGTATAGTATGGAGGGACAGTTCTTGGAAATTGTGAAGATTTCCCTCCTCACTGCCCGATTGTCGCTCACCGGAAAGTCGCACAGTATAACGAGACAGTCAACGACCTACTCGGAAAAGGTGAATTTGACAAGAAGAAACACGATATCAAACACGAGAAGACCGCGACAAGCGTGAGTACGCGAGTGACTGACGTCAACGTAGTACCTCTGCGCACCCCTCGAGAAGTCTCTGCACTTCTGCGACTAGCGAATTCCCGGCGCACGGTGGCGGCGACGCTTATGAACGAACGTTCGTCGCGGTCACATTCGGTCTTTACTCTCCGAATTTTTGGGTGTAATACGCACACGGGGGAACGGTGCGAAGGAAGTCTCAATCTCGTCGATCTAGCAGGAAGTGAACGCTTAAACTCAAGTGGCGCTGCTGGAGACAAGGAACGTTTGAAGGAGACTCAGAACATCAACCGCAGCTTGAGTGCCCTAGGGGACGTCATCGCCGCGTTGGGTGAGAAAGGGGAGAAGGGAGAGAAACATATTCCGTACAGGAATTCGAAGGTGGGTCGATCATCCATCCATGCCTTCCCGCAACTTCCTCTCTTATTTGATTGGTGATCTTGTGGGGATCTTCGCTAACCTGTGCTACTGTGCCTCTTCCTCTCCGATTTTACCCTGGCAGCTCACTTACCTTTTGCAACATTCATTGAGCGGCCACTCGAAAACGCTGGTATGTCGTTGTCTGTCGACATTGGTGCCCAAATGCTGTGTTGTTCATGACCGGTGTTTGCAAAGATGATCTTGAACCTCTCCCCACTTGCGGCACACCTGAACGAGTCGTTGGCATCGCTGCGCTTCGCGACAAAGGTAAGAGTGAATCCTACCATGTACACGATATCCGCTCCTCACTCCACACCCGTCTGCAGGTCAACAATACCACCGTTGGTCCGGCCAAGAAGCAGGTCCGCGGTGCGAGCTGAAATAACCACAGCCGTGATTCGGTGTGCCACATTTGGTATTGTTTGCTTGCTATCTCTCCTCGTGCTAGAGGGCCGCGCCCATTTGCAATCATCATGGTATCCGACGACCTCCGGCTCAGGGTTCGGGAAGATGTGTGTCTCGTGTGACGGCTATATTATGTTACACGAATACAAGGATATGCCGTGCGATGACGAACGATGAAGGCGCGATCATGTAAGCGTCAAGGTCGGTCCGACAGATCATCCCGCCCTTTTTCCTTGAGAGCTTCACTTCTGACAGTGGAAGACCACTTGAAGAAATTGCAACGATATCTGTGGTCCACCTCCTCGCGAGGCCGGGCCCCTTTGCCCTTGTCATAACCAGGTCCAACAGGGCTACACATCCGCCGTATAGGCGACCGGAACGGAGACCCGAGAGCAAATGAAACTTAGTGTTAGACGATGATGCGATTGGATTCCCGAGGAGGGCGGGTAACGTACCGGGAACAGATGAAAAACGTCTTGCCCTTATTTGGACCCGGCCTGTTTACAGTATACTCCTTGGCCAGTTCGCCGTGGATTGTGCATTTTGGAGGCTGGATTGGTGCCATGAGCAGGGACCAGGCTGCTTTGCTGTTGGAGGATGATCCGTTCCCTGTGGAAGATATCAATGATAGCGGGTCCGCTTCCTGCGAGGCGAGGTGGAGCGCGAGCTGATAGTCCGTGGCAAGATCGCCGTCCGAGGAGAGCAGGGGGGGATGCTGAGATATATTCCATTCTGGTTGTAATGCCGACGGGGGCCGCCGTTGAGATATGGACTGAGGTAGTAATTGAGAGGACGGGGGAGTGAAGAACGCGGCGAGCGTGCGTTGCCCAGATCCAGATCCCGTGTCTAAAGCTAGGACCTTGCCTTTGCCCTTCCTCTGCTTCTTGCTCTGTTTCGACGCAGCTGCCGTTGGCGGATCCGTCGCCCTGCGTTTCAGGGGTGCAACACGCTCCGCTTCGGGGTCGCCACCACTCTCCGAGGGCGAAGGCGTGGGGGTTGGCGACTGAGGAGTAGGTCCGCTCCTCGTCGTGGTCGTTAAAAATGGAAGAGGGTCAGATGTCATGATAAAGTCTGGATCCTGATGGCGAGTGATATCCGGGGGCACAGCATCGCGAAACTGGGGTGCTGCGTCACTGGATAAGATAGTCGGTACTTGCGGTGAGGACGGAGGCGGCGATCCCGGCGGTTGCGAATCGTGGTTCGTCTCGCTTCCTGATGCTGGTGCTGCTGTCATCTTTCCTGCCTTGGCGAAAAACGAGGATAATAACGTCTGCTTGCCGGAGAACTCGTCCCAGCGTCGCGCCGCGAGCCGAGGGGGTTCTGTTTGTGTTCTGTCCATGCACATGACTTCACGAAGACGCAACGTTTGGCCAGTGGAGGTGACAATCTCGTCATGAAGATCGATGTAGATGGGACAGTGGTCGGAGCCCTTGAGGAAAGGCTGTATGTCGCCATGTTTTATCCAGGGCAGGATACCGTGAGTGACGAGAATGTAATCTACGCGAGTTCCGTAATTCGTCTCCCGCGCCGAAATCTTGGTGTTCCAACCTGCATTGTTATGTGGCAAGAATGTGGATCGGAAAAAGGAGATAGATAAGCAAGGACGAGGAGAGAGTAAAAACACGCGTCTTACATGTGTACATTCCTTTTCTGCCTGGCCAAAATGACCGCACCACGTCAGCCATGCATCCGTTTGGAGTAAGCCAGTTGTGGAACCAAGCTCGCGCGGGGTGATCGTAAAACGTCGCCGCGTTACTGGCGAGATGGCCGTCGCAGTGGTCGAGCGGAGTTGCGCAAATATTTATGTCACCCACTACGATGACTTGGCGTCCTTCGCGGATAAGTTTATCGACGCGTTCTTGAAGGAGGAAGTGGTAGTTCATCTTGAAAAAAAGACGGGCATCAGATGTTTCGTTGGGGCAATAAACGTTGATAAGGACGAAAAGACCAAAATCGAGAACGAGAGCACGGCCTTCCGCATCCAGCTCGACGAGATCGGACGGTGAGTTGGGGTGGTCATATGGCATCAGTTCCATTTCGTGCGCAGAGGGGTATGAACGTGATATGCGCTCGTCCACCGTCAGCGGTACTTTTGGCTGGATGGTCCCTGAGAGGCCCTCTTCTGCTTTGAGTGGGATGGCTGTCCGAGCGTCTGTGTACACTGCGACGCCACTATAACCACCTTTGCTGGAGGGGAATGAAAAAAATGCATGAAATGGGTCGGGAAGGGCGAGGTTTCTGTCAAGGCTGGTTCGTGACGCTTTCATTTCTAGGATGGCGACGTTGGATGCGTTCTCTCTGTAATGACGTGACAGACCTTGAAAGCATATGATGTCTGCTTCAAGATGAAGAAGGACGTCGTGAAGAGACTTGAAGGCGTTCCATCTGAACCAACCTGAGAGAGAGTACCAGGCGAGGTGACAGACACGCACGGATGATATTGAGGAAGGGTCCGAATACCGTTCTACGACACGGTCAGACTCTGTTCGCGCATCTGGTGAAGACGAACGATGTTCCAGGATAGGATACGCATCGAAAACACTAATCATTAGGTTTAGTTCGAGACCGTCTCACTAGCGAGTCCCTGCTTCCTTCCAGCCGTTATCATCTTCTCAGGGCTGCGGTCTGAGAAGGTCCCTGCCGCTTCGTCTACCTCCCCGGTCCGCCATGCCCTGCGATCTGTCTCGTCGCGATCCGTTTACGCACGCCTACTTCTTCTCCTCCTCTTCCTCCGCCACGTTTGCACGTCCCCGTCAGCCTTTTAGCAAGCGCCGTCGTGCCCGAGCAGCACTGCATCCCGTCTCCATGAATCGAGATTTTTTGCTCGTTTTGATCGCGAAGCCGATGGCAGTCTATCATGACCACTGTCGTGATTTCACGCGCTTCTGAACACGTTGGTTCAGCACGTCAGATCCGTGCCAAAGCGGTCACTTCACTTTTACGTTGACACCAATTTGGTTATCTCTCGACGAGAATACCATGCCCCCCTATGCTTGTCCTTATGTATTCCGCAGACCAGCGTGGAGTGTCCTTTACAGAGATAGGTTTTTAATTAACCTTGGTGAGTACGTGCTTTCCAAAGTCAGCCTGGACTCAGGGTCGTCATCTTGCCATGCGTCCTCAAGGCAATTACGCGCTGGTTCAGTTCGCTGAGTGCCCCGATTACTTCTCGTAACGCTAAGCATGTGCCGAACGAGTGAAAGCGGAAGAATGAATCTCGCGTTTCTGAAAGCTGCGCCAGGAGCATGGCCAGAACACTCGAAGCTCTGTTTGCATTTCAAAGTCGGGCTACTTTTTCGTTCACCTCTCTTGATTCCCACCTTATAGCTCCATCCTTTGCGTGACCCTTTCTGCACTCCCGCAGAATTGCCCCGGGCTCGCTCCCTCTGATCTCTATCGAGCGATTCTCATGCTGCGAAGTACGGTCGAAAGCATGCCCCGGTCTCACTCCCGCCCTAGAGGGGCTCAAGCGCAGCCGATAGGCAGCCCACCTGTCGCTCGGGGCTTTCCTGAGGGGAGCCCGAACATCCACAGTCCCTATGCCCGGATGGAGTCTCACGATCCTTTGAAGCGAAAGCAGACAATACTCAGCTTGATAGACATGCTGTCCGAGTTGAGCAACGACAACGCATTTGAAGCCGGTTCGTCCTCTTCTCCTCCATCCCTGTCTTTGCGTCTCAACCTGATCCCTCCAGATGTCGCCTCTCCCCCGACTGCGGAGGAGGACCTGCGTGAGTCAGTGGTATCTACAGTAAACGAACGTTCTAATGCGTCCCTTTAGCGATCTCCCTCGACGAAAAATTATCGAATGCAGGCGCGGAGCAATTTCTGAAGTTCGAAAAGTAAGCTCCTTAGTCGCGTGCGACGACACCGACTCAATCTCTACTAGACGGATAGAGAATCTCGACAAAGAAGTTCGTGACACGCCTTTCTTAGCCTTCTGGCCCTTATCCATACTCAGCTGCGCGGTTTCGCGAATGCTGCTCGCCAGCTGGGGAGCTCGGTTGGGATTCTCTCCTCCGCGTTCAAACTACGCGAGCGATTAACGAAAATTTTATTTTTGTTTCGAGAAAACGCTGCGAACCTATATCCTCGCAAAATTGCACGGCAGCCGCGTGAGGCTCTTCCCAACCCAAATTTCATGCGCCGACAGCGACGGGGACCTTGGCGTGGCCAACATGCCCCGGTCGTCAAACTGGTGCTCGAGGACAATTTGGAACCTGATACACTCCCGAATCAGTTTGAAAGTTTTGCAAAGGACGTCGTGACCTTCCTAAACTGCCTTAACGAGTTCCCGGAGTTCACCGATGAAGCTGTCAATCAGTCCATGCGAAGCTTTGAGGGGGATTTGAAGGTACGCCGAGTTTCGTTGAGTTCATCGCGCAGCTTTAACACCTATGACTAGTATTGGGCATCATGTTTGACTGAGTACAAGAGTCAGTCAGCGATGGCATACGTTCTTCCCCCCCTACGCGTCAACATTGACACGATTTCCTTATTCAGCCCAGTTCCGCTCACCCGCCGTGCAGCGCTACGTGCACGACCTCACTACGGAGATCGGCGATCACATTGACAACATTACGGGGACGTTGTCCATGTTCATTGAGATCGGTGAGTGTGGAGGCGTCCTGGGAAAGCGGTGCGCTGATATACTATACAGGTGTCCCAACAATCAGGTTCCATCAGCAGCATGCAGCATCCAATCTATTGAATCTGTCGACTGTAGCAACATTCTTTTCAGCGGTCACCGCAACTACGTTACAGTTTTCATACCAGTCCACTGGCAATGTGTTGTCGGATTCCGTGAATGCTTTCTGGTTTTCATCGTTGGTGTTCAGCATTGCGGCCGCAGTGAACAGTCTCCTTGGATTAACTTGGAAGCAGGCTATGTAGTAGGTTCTTCTCGTGGCTTCCGAGCACAATCCAATTGACATCATTGAGCCGCTCCCCTGGGCATAGGGTTCCGTGGTGGGTGCTCATTTGGATCAAACGCTCTCCACTGGTCTTCCTGGTGATGTCCGTCGCCTGCTTCTCCGCCGGGCTCATGCTTTTCACATATTCATCCGGACAGGTACGCGACCTGATTTACTGTCGTCGTACATACATTTAGGTGTTTCCATCAGGGACCCGTAACCTCGACGGTAATTACCGTTCTGACGGTAAGTCTCCCCATCTGACTGTTTCCCTCTCCTGTATATCTTACTTCTGGGGATAGGCTGTTACATCGTTTGGTCTGGTTGCCGTCTCTGCCTGGTTCGCATCGGAACGATGGATATTTGTCCAACACAAAGGACAAAAGTGGCTCGAGGAGGTGATTTCGGAAGCAGCCAACCGTCTGGCAAGTACACGTATTGCGCGAGCTAGTCGGATCTTTTTGCGCTGGTGCAGCCTGCGTATTGCTGCTGCGCGAGGGTACCTGAGGTATCTCACGAGCTGGGTTTACAAGCCCAAACAACCTAAGGAGCTACTACCGATCGTGGAAACAGCTCAGCCTCGCACTCGCATCCGTGCTCCTCCTCGACTGCCGGTATATCAGGAACCTGCTCCATTCGTACCTAAACTTGAGACTACCCGCTCAGTTTACTCGGTCACCACCGATAATCCAGCGTCCA
>JBBPKT010001063.1:0-11258 GCA_038089395.1 Pulveroboletus frians
TAGTTAGCCCTGAGTCGGTAGTTCCATTCATACACTGACACTTTGTTTATATCTGTTTGTGTTCAGAAGTTATTTAATAAACAATCAAAATATGCGAAACATTGGGACAATTTTGTGAGTCACTGTAAAGACAGCGACAATATTATAGTTGAATCTGGCATCGCGAAGACCCCATCGTTCAATCTGGGCGGTCAAGTCCGAGCTGTCAGGTGAGAGGTTAGACTGTCCAAAGTTGAAAAGACAAGCCGCGCAAGTCAAGAAGAGCGCAAGCCAGGGCGACGTCCCCAGTCGGTGCCATAAGCCTAGATGAACGCAAAAAAGAACTCACGTGAAATGTTTGTCGTCGTCGATTATTTGTATCTGCTCCGAGGGGCCCTCGAGGGTGCGGCTGCTGGGTTTTATGGTCGAGGCTGCTAAGGCAGCCGAATTTGTGGTAGGCCTTAGTACGGTGCCATTTGGTCGCGGACCGTCCGAGTGGGTCGGGGCAGGTTCAGAATTAGAAGCGTTGGATATCTGATGCTGACACAAAGGATTGATGTTGGTCACTATAGTCTATGGCAAGAAGCGAGGGAATTAAACGGAAAACGCAAGGAGTGTTTCAAGTTGGATAAGATACTAACCTGAGGTCGCCTGGGTTTTCGGTGAAGCCAAGCAGTTGGGGGACAGGTCCAAGGAACCCGAGTATTCCTAACGGAGCGCTGAGGCCTGAGGTGCTAGTAATTTAGGTAACCTGCTTGTTTTTTTTGGGTCATCACTCCATTCCATCTGCTGAGATGCGACACAGATACATTTATGTACTAGGTACAGTTGTATGGAATCAAACTTCCTTGTTCTCTTCTCGCAATGCGGCCAATATTTCTGTCAGAACTTCTGTCTGCTTTGTTAGTGCCACTTTCATATCCTTCTGCAACACCTTTATCATTCCTTCCAGACTCTCTACGCGAGAGGTATATGGGCATATCCCAGAGCTAAATGGAGCATGGAGGCGGCGACGCTTAGTCCCAGGGGCTGACCTGACCAGTGACATAGACCCCATTTTATGTGGAGTGTTGGTCAACTCGAGTAAATCACCCATGCTGACTCGGCGGCACGGTGTCTACCATGATGTATTTATCAAAACAGTGGAGTTTATAGGATTCATTGAGAACGCACACGAGGTAGAGAACCTTCAAAATCGTCATGTCGTCTCTTCTTCGAGCTTGAACGACCGACCACACGTTCAAATACGGTATCCATGTTGGTTTTTTGGTCGCCATGGGGGGAATTCTATCGTAAAATATTAGTGTAGAAGTAAAGACAATAAATCATTAATACCGGAACGTTTTCTCCTGCAGCCTGAGGGACAACGTTTGGGATTGGCGGAGGCGAGGTGGAGAATATCGGCATACCGATCTGACTGTAGATATACCGGCCATTCTCATCAAGAGGTGCGCCTTGTCCTACACCTCCCCACCTGGGTTGACCGTTATCATCATATGACGCTTCAGAAGCAGCGTCAGGAGGTGGTGAAGACCGTGGAGACCTCCAACCAGGATCACCAGGGAGTAAGTATGGGTGGTTCCACCTACGAGGCATCGTTGAAAGCGTTGACTATGGGGACGCACTCTGGTGTGATAGCATACTATTTCATATACTTGTTGGCCCGAATGATCCGCTTTGACTCGGAGATCCTGCAACATTCTCTGCCTTCCCTGGCAAGTCGCTGCCATCAGAGTTTCCATATCTGTGATCAAGCAGGGTCGAAAGGCACAAACTTTAACTTTGTGCTTACCCCGAGCAGATACCAGCTCCATGACGTGGAGGATCAGTTTTTGGAAGCGGCCGATGGCCCTGGACTTGAATATTAGTGATCACGCAGCATCAAAAGAGGAATGCGTGTGCGCTGTTGGCACCTCCGTCTCCATATTATGCGGTACCCTGAGTCCTCGCTGAATCTGGCGCACAGTGACCATGTGAGCAGACGGAGTATGTTACATGCCTCTTTGACGCTAGTCTGGTGATCGTGCTAACCTTGGAAAGCCATACAAAGAAGCAGATACAATTTAGTAGTAGTCATCAAAGTTACATCGACTCTCGTCACCTCGTGCAGCATAGGGGGTGGCCGGTACTACAGTACATCGCTGACCCTACCCTTGCCTCTCACCTTACCACCTCTCACCTCGGTTGTCGCTTGGGTACAGATCACTGCCTTTGATCGCATCAGCACATTTTCAGGCCACTGTCACCACGTACCATTCTTATATACACTCTTGGCACGCTTAGTGGACACCCTCCGCTTTTGCTCTTTTTTTTTGCGCCTCAGCGATCCCCTGTTAAATGTCAACACTGAGGCCATATCTTAGTTCATTTCTGCCCCTACCTTTTCTGGAGTTTCCCCACTTGTGGGCGATCTTGGTCGTTTTGTAGTCTGTTCCCTTGAATTGTCCTGCATAGCTAGTTGTCAATCACTCTAATAAACCATCAAAATGTTCTAGAGCATACTGAATCGCCATTCTCACTACTTTGTACCCACTCCGTAATGCGTGTTGTGAGTCTCCTGCTAACCCAGGAATCAGGGTCTTGTGCGTGGGCGCGTATCACCATTTCTCGTGCTGCGGGGTCTTCTTGATTTTCGTACTCCGCGCCTAGACAGGCTTCCGTCCTGGTGTCCGTTCGAAACAGTCCCAGGATGATTTCTGCCGCACTTTCATTAAACGACGATGATCGAGAACTGTGAGGGGACGAATAGAAGGCCCGAGTAAATGAGTGGTGATCCCTCCGTAAGTCACCATCGGTTTGAGTAGCCGGGCTGGTGTTCAAGGCGGAAATATCTTTGTCGGCTGACATCCTCGGTTGTTAGGGCTCCTTCATAGCACGGTATTATAGCCCCCTCCTATACCGATTCCTGCAATATAGCTCTGCTGGTGTACGGCCCGAGCATAGTATTTCACCCCTTTCACACAAACTGTTGATATGGTCAAAAAAAAGGTTCAGAGTTTCCGACTACACGGTACTGGAGGAATGGAAGTTCCAATCCCCCCACACGGAACGGCTCGGATCAAAGGGTCGACGGCTTACGTGGTTTTACTGTTGTGAATGATAGACGGCCCGCGCTGCTGCCAGAAAATACTCACGAGCGGGTGAGTCTGATCGCACACTCAACGGTCCCCATAATTTGCTCATCCAATAATATCTGCCTTACCACTTGACTCCTCTGCGATGAATGGTCGCTTCAAATGTGGGGATATGTGCAGACGGACGTTTGACTCAAGCCGGGCTCTCCATCGGCATCGCTTCAATTGCGCCTCGTATCAGCGGGAGTTCGCGTCGCGTGCAGACTTGCGGTACAAACGCTTGTCAAGTGGCAAGAAGGCCCGGCTGCAACGACCTGAAAGTAATGTTGGTGAAGTAGTAATGCCCAGTATAACCCTGAGGTTACTAACTCTGTTGGCCTGGGTGATAGGACGTTGGCGAACTCAGCCCCTGTTCAAACGATATCGAAGCCGATATTCTACTAGCACCTCCCCCTTCTGACAATGCGTCTATTATGGAGGCCAGCGGTGCTAGAGTTACCGGCATGGTTTTCGATCACACCCAGACGCCTTCGTCGCCCGATCCGAACCCATCCTCAAACTCGGGAGATGTTGATCATATGGCTAGAATATCCGGTCGTCCTGTTCGGTCGAAGCGTCTACCGGCACGGTTCAGGGATGTACTTCCAGAGCCGTCTCTTCCTTCTCCAGCTGCCCCGGAGGCACCACCATCTTGTACTGTGTCACGGCTGCCTCGCATCGTTCTCCATGTCTTCGATTCATTCCGCACTTTGTTCAATGTATTTGGGATTGCCCGGGATTACCGTCATCGGCCGTCATATGATCCTGACGCTTTCCTAACGATTGACCAACTCTCAAATACCACAACCAGTCAGCCACCTGATGACTTGTCGAGCACAAACCCCTCGCCTCCTCCAGCGCCTCCTTGGCCCTGGGAGAATATGGGCACCTGGCGACTCATGACATGGATGATGACTGGAAGCAGACAGAAGTCCGAGGCTGAGGTCACTCGCCTTGTTCATGAGGTTATCAATTCAGACGACTTTGATTGCCGTCACTTTGACGGTTTTAACGCTCACACCAACATGAAGCAGTTCGACAGATCAGAGGGCGCTGCGGATGAACATAATTCTGTCCTACAGCAAGATGGTTGGAAGGAATCCTCGGTCGACATCTCGGTACCTACTCGGGAACAGAACCCAAATGGAAATGGACAAACTTTCACAGTTTCAGGGCTGTTTCATCGCCCTCTCACTCGCGTCATTCGTGCTGTCTTTTCTGGAGTAGCTGCGAAGTCATTTCACCTCGTCCCATTCCGACGTATCTGGAGGTCACCCATCACGGGTCAAGAGAAGCGTATCTACGACGAATTGTACACCTCGGACGTATGGATTAATGAATACGATAAGCTACAGAAACAGAGGCGGAGCGATGGATGCAACCTAGAACGCGTAATCGCTGGGCTGATGTTTTGGTCGGATGCGACACACCTTGCTCAGTTTGGCAACGCGTCTGCATGGCCGGTATATCTGTTCTTTGGGAATCAGTCAAAATATGACCGAGCGTATCCCTGTTCTGGGGCATGCCATCCTATCGCGTTCATTCCAACTGTGAGTCAATATTCATATGTTCCGTATAACTCCCCCAAGCTAACTATCACGATGCAATCAGCTTCCAGAAAGTATAGCGCAACTCGTGTCCAGTATCACAAATAAACGACATATCAACGATGTCTTGACGCACTGCAAGCGTGAGCTCTTTCATGCGGTATGGAAGATTCTACTGGACGACGACTTTATTGAGGCCTACCGTCATGGGATTGTCGTAAAATGCCATGACGGTAAGTACCGACGAGTGTTTCCTCGTATATTCACCTACTCTGCAGATTATCCGGAGAAGTATGAATTTGTTTGAACCTTTGCATGCGTATCACTAAACCATTCTAGGGTACTACTTGCCGCAATTCGGGATAAGGGAATCTGTCCCTGTCCACGATGTCTTGTCCCAAAGACGGAATTCCACCATCTCGGACGAGTGTTCGACCTGTCGCGTAGGGTGTCTCGAATGCGTACGTATATGTGGGGTAAAGTCTCAGCTGCGCGCACCGCCATCTACAAGCTCGGTTCACCGATTAAGGGCGTAGTGCCAGAGGCACATCTCAAAGCCATGTCATTAGTCCCTACGTTTGTAAGCACCTTCCAGACATATATCAGGCCATTCCTACATCTTATCCATAGAACACGATTGCCGACACTCTCGGTTCCCTCGGTTGTGATGTATACTGCCTGCTCGTTGTCGATCTTTTGCACGAGTTTGAACTAGGAGTCTTCAAGTCGATTTTCAGGCACTTGCTAAGGATACTCTACGCTATTGGTCCTAGCGCAGTTTCAACCCTAAATGATAGGTGTGTCATACTTGCGATGCGTCTGGCCGCTTCTGGAACACCCAGGGTTCAAGGTTTCGTCGGATAGCCTCGTTCGGGAGGGATGCGATTCGGCGATTCCCTCCAAATGTCTCAGAAGTCCAACAATGTCCTGCTCGACACTTTGAGGATGTCCTTCAGGTACAGTCCGCAATTTATTAGATACCATAATACTAGCTTATTCTGCTATTTCTCATAGTGCGCGATACCCGCGTTTGAGTCGTTATTCCCACCTGAGCACGATAAGATCATACAAAGCCTCCTCTTTCGGCTTGCAGAGTGGCATGCGCTCGCTAAACTACGACTTCACACAGATGATTCGCTTGACCATCTTAACAGTGCCACGAGGCTACTTGGTTCTCAACTGAGAAAGTTCCGAGACTCCACATGCCACGCTTTCCGCACCACGGAGTTACCCTCCGAGACCACAGCACGCTTGCGGCGCAATAGCGGGAAAACGGATGCCTCGTGCAGCACCATGAAGTCTGGCCCTCGTCTCAAGTCGTTCAACCTTGCTACGTACAAGCTACATGCCCTAGGTGACTATGTATCTACTATCCGCCTCTTTGGAACAACGGATTCGTATACAACTCAAATAGTAAGTTGTATAAAATCTGTCACCACGTTTAGCTAGTACAATATCAAATTCCAGGGAGAGCTTGCCCATCGCCGCATTAAACAATTTTATCAGTGTACCAACAAGCAGATGCCCACAGAACAGATTGCGAAGCAGGAAAGGAGACACACCCGAGTCCAGCGCCAACATGACGCGCATTTTGGGCCGGATAGCAAGGACTCCGCACAGAAGGATACAGCTCCAAGTGTAGTCCCACTTGAACTTCACCATCGGTTGTCGGATGCGCCAATCAATGCGTTTAACCTTGCCCAATTTCTTCAAAGCTCTCCAGACGATCCGGCTCTACAGGTCAGTTCTCGTTTATTAGCATAAGGTGAAACCAGCCTGTCCTAATGTCAGTAACTCCAGAACTTCGTCCCCAAGCTCAAGGACCACCTTTTGTCACGACTTATGAGCCTTGGGTACGATGGCGATGAGCGCGTATTTTCCAGCGAGGAACGGGACTCCATACAGTTTGTTAATAACCTCAATAGAGTCTTCTCGCCCAAGCGTTTTCAAGTCAATTACACAACCTACGATATGCGTCGCGACCAAGATATATTGTGCCCCGGGAAGGGCGCGGCCATAATGCTACTCTCGCGGGAGGATGGTCCAAACGCTCATCCGTTCTGGTATGCACAAATCTTGGGCGCATTTCTTATTACAGTTGATTACATGGGTACTAAACGGAGAATGGAATTACTATGGGTCCGTTGGCTTGGAGTCGTGCCTGGTCACCGCTGGGGATTTAGGAATGCTCGTCTTCCCAAGATCGGCTTCGTTCTGTTGAACAGGACCCTAGTAGCTGCAGAGGATGGCTAATAGGACTTACATAGAGTGCTTGAGGCTGTTGGGACGCTCTCAGCTGATGGTTACGAGTCAAGAAACTTATTCAAACTCAGTAGTCTGAGTGTGAAACTGTAGGTACATGATTACGTAATATTACCATAAAAGGTAACTAAGTGCGTACTACAGTAAAAAGGGTAGTGGACAAGTTACACTCGTTCAACACGTTCCTCCAGACTCGGGCGCTGCGTTTGGGTTCATTGACCCATCCCTTGTCCTTCGCGCTTGCCATTTGATCCCAGCCTTTGCCGATGGTCGCACTGACTCCTTACTCCGTCGTGGTCCGTCAGCTGCTCGGGAAGGTGACGACACTGATGACTGGGCAGCTTACTATGTCAACATGTGAGTCTATTTACTTCGTACTTCGACAAGCCTGATATCATCAGATTCGTTGATCGTGACATGTTCACTCGATATACGGGCTTTGGTGTTGGGCATCATGCTCAATACCATGTTCCAACTTTAGCAGACAAAGCTACTCATGTTTGCGACGCCACAGGTATACAGGATCCCTCTAATGAGAGCGATGATGAACCTGCAGGCAATGGGTGTGACGATGGTGAGGTACCTGAAGATAATGACGAACTTGATGATGAGACAGACGATAACTTATCAGAAACGGATGATGAAGGCAGTGATCACAATTCTGTATTCGAGTTCTGACATCCAGGTTATGACAATAGTGCAACTGTTTCTGTACCTACTCGATTGTAAACCCATACAAAGTCCTATCCTCGCAGAATCCCATGCTGTGAGATCTTGGCTGTATGATTCTCGATGCGGGCGGTGATACCAATGACACTGGGGATGTCAGCAGCGAATACGGCAGTGAAGGTGTATCAGGGGGGGTGGGAAGAATCAATTACACCACTGAAGGGCTTGGAGGAGGGGGGAAGACTAGTCTGGGCGGTGATAGATACCGCTGCCCGTACAATGGCGAAAGACTCGTACTCGACGAGGCTGTGAAAGAGTTGGCAGCCGGTGGTGGTGTAGTCTTCTTTGCGGAACGTAGATAGGGTAGGCTCCAGGACCGACAAAGTCCTCATGGATGATTTCTTCGAACTCTGCGAGAATGACGGGATCAACAGTTAGTTCCCACTTTTCAGAAGTACTGACACCGACACATTTCTCTTTCCGTCTAGTTGATCACCCTTGGGGCAAGCATAAAGGCAGAGATGACAGAAGTGATGGTGACCCGGCAACCCCTGAAATCTGAAATCGCAGCTTGAGTCACAGCAGAAGCGGCGAAGGTCACTGACGAGTGCAATTTAGACCTGTGTGAGGAACGTGCGATGAGATGAGGGGGTATTTGAGAAATTTTCGCGAGAAGAGGTGAATGGAAGGCTCATCGAAGGTCGGGCCCCACCAGGGAGCAGCGCGGGTGGAAAATGACAGTGTAGTTAAACCCTGAATCCAATCTTCCAGCCATCTCGGTCGATTGCGCGAGCCTTGGCTTTTATTCACAGTAATCTCAGACCTTCATATTGCAGTCAAATATCACAAATTTCTTATCAAGCCATTACAACCCGCTTGCCTTTACACATACTGGACAGACTAACTCCCATGACGGACACATTGGGCAAGTAAATTATAAAGACTTTATAATGGCTTTCGCCTTTGAACAAATAATTTCCACTGATGGATCACTTAACAAAAGATGTTGAGGGGATTATAACTCGGTTCCAGTGGAGTAACAATCCGAATATATTTTACCCCCATTAGACATCCAATTAACACCATAGCACGATCTTAAAGTCTCAGTGATGTTCTGATAGATGATGGGTGAATAAACTGACATCGTCAATCGTCTGTCCTTGAGCCTTGTAATCCGTGGACACACACTCCCGTGACTGGGACCTCCGTCACTACACGCGATCCTCGAACAGGATCTCTTCAAACCCTACAGATCAGTCCATCCATACGAATTCCCAAGCGACGGAGTTCCGACAATGCTACTCCAGCCCCGAGCTCCACCCGTGCTTGCGAAAAAAATAATGGAGCGGTGCGGTAAAATGAATCGACGGATGAAGATGGCGATGGCACTGCAGACGATTGAAAACACGTACGGACTTCCGTCTTACCGCCTCCTTCACTTCCAACGTTGCCAGCCTACATTTCGCCCCAAACACGCGTCTCTTTTCCTGCTTTGTAAGATATGTATTTGTATGATGTATACTGAAGTTACATGCTTGAGCAAACAAGCAAGGTGATATTTCGTCGGTCGCATTGTTATATCAATTCCTTAATTGGCATAAAACGACCAGCACATTCGACGGGCGGTGTCACGATATCACCAATTCATCCATCGTCAATGCTCGACAGGTTAGCTCACCAATTTTGACCGCTAAATATCAATTCAGCCGAATCGAAGGCTTATACGGTATCTACAGGCTTCAGATAGCTTGAACCGGTCATGTCCCAGCAAAAGGAGATTGGCACTCTTGTCGTCGTTGTGTTGAAGGCTCAGCATCTTCACCAGCCCTCATTTTACAAGCAGAGTCCCTATGTGAAAGCATCCCTCTCCGGTCTAACGAAACGAACCAAAGTCGATCCGAAAGGTGGACAGCATCCCGTATGGGACGACGAGCTCCGATTTCCGGTCCTCACTGATGTGGGGAAAGACAAAGTGAACAGGATCTTAGAGATCTCTTGTTATAAGGATGAACAACGGAGCGACGACATACTTCTGGGAAAGGGGACGATAGACATCGAGGAAACGCTCAAAACTGGCGAGTTCGACGGTATGTAATTGTCCTCTCGGTCGACTGATGTGTCGCGGATGGCAAGGTTGTGTTGATTTCTTTAGATTGGGTCCCTCTTGGGACTTCCGCAGGTCCTAGAGGAGAAGTCTATCTTGAAATGACCTTCTATGCAAACTCTCCACCGCCTCTGACACGTCGTCCTTCAAAGATTAGTCCATCCGATCGGCTTGCACGCCCCGCCGCATACTATACGCGAGGTAGACAGTCAATTCCATCCGCTGCCTCCCCCCAGCCTGGGGGTTCTCCCGCTACTGGAGGGGGAAAGCCAGATCAGGCGCCCCCGGCGCCCCCGATCAATGACGACCAGATACCGTTGTCGCTGATTCCCGCACACGGCTCTGGGAACCAGGGATCTAGGCAAGCGTCATCGAATGCTACTTCTGTGATTTCTATAAAACCCCGGCGTGACACGCTTCCGCCACTTCCAGATAACAATGACCCACCCGAGGTTGGTTCTGGAAAGAGTCCTAAGCTTCCTACCTCCCTTCATCCAGGGGGGTATGGCAGCGGCACAAGACCCCTGCCACTACAGAACCGAAACCAGATGCTAACTATGGGTGGGACACCTCCCGAGGTGGTCCCTGACCTACGTCACAGGACTCCCAACGACACGCCCGCCCTGCGCGTAGCATCGCCACCCTCAGTCTCTCACTTGCAGACTCCAACGCAATTCCGCCCTCCCGAAGTAACGTCCACAACTGGGTCAAGGACTGGTTCAACGCCTTCTATTTATGTAGAGGAACATGTCGAAGGCTACCCCCATCTGGCGTTTCCCATCCCACTTGGTCCACCAACTCAGGAGCGTGAATCGCAAGGCGTCTATGCACCCGGGGATTACGACTCTTTGACTGGATCTCCTAGTGTAATTCGCGTACAACCGGACTCACAAGCCTATATCACTACTCCAGTGCAAGGTTCCCCGCGAACCTCATCTCTGTCTCAACCTCCGATACCTCCTCAGTCCCACACACCACCTGGACAGCCTCCGTCCCATCACCAGCAATACGCCCAATATCCTAATGGTCCTCCGACAACACTGCCTCTTTCCTCGTCTCACGTGTATCCTCAACCGCAAAGTACCCAGCCTCAACAGCAAACATTATCATATTCACCACAGCCGCCTCATCAATCATATTTACCACCGCAGCAACAGCAATATTTTCCACCACCTCACCAACAATATGCACAACAATATCATTTCCAGGATCTTCCCCACGCTCAGACTCCGTATCAAGCCCCACAGCCAAGTCAACAGTACCGATACCTTAGCCCACTTCCGAGCAACCGATCCCCTGTAGGACCACAACATCAACCACTACCACCCACTCAAGCTGTAAGTTTATCCATTTGCCGCTGTCAACGACTCCACTCCACTTACTTTCCTGGATTCCACAGCCCCAGCAACCATACTTTGCAGTTCCCCCTCCTCCGGTTCAATCGCAGACTCCCCAACCAAATGCCTACCAACCACCTCATCAGCCTCGATCATATTTCTTGCCCCCTCCCCCTCCGCCACCGCCCCTACCACACACTCAAGCTGTAAGTTTATCCATTTGCCGCTGTCAACGACTCCACTCCAC
>JBBPKT010001064.1:0-11257 GCA_038089395.1 Pulveroboletus frians
CACCGGTCGCCTCCAGTGCTGCGATAGCACCGCGCCCGTACGTCCTCAGATCGTGTTTGACCGTGAACAGGGAGAGAGCCTCACCGAGAACCAGGCTGGCCTCTTGGGCCTCGACATCCCCATCACCGGTCTCATCGGCATTGGTTGCACCCCCATTACCGCCACCGGAACTGGCTCTGGTGCGACGTGCTATCGGGAGCCCGTGTGCTGTTCCGGCATTGCTGAGGTGCGTCTCCTTTCCTGACCTGTCGATAGCAATCTGAGAGGGGGAATACCCAGAATGGCCTCTTCCACCTTGGCTGCATGTCAACCTGAACTTGTAAAGGCAGACTTGCTGATGGGGATCTGGGATTTGCACATGTTCCTTTTGAATGAGAAAAAGAAGATGTATCTAGCCATGGACATGTTGACCCTTCTCTTGTTGTTTTGCTGATGTACAGTCAGCTAGGGCTGGGCAATTATGATTAAATAGAGTCCAAGCCCATAATATAATTTATTGTATTCTATCCATGGTTGGGCATCAGCATAATGTAATGTAATCATTTGTATTTGAAAGTAACTTGAGAGAATGAACCTCCAAGTGTTGAGCTCAAGGGGGAGTGACTAGGTATTGTGAGCTCTGATGCTGCATATGCCAGGGCCAATATGTGCTAGGACACTTGACTGGTGATGAGGGCCCTAGAAATGTGCCAAAGGGGCTAATGAATGAGTCAGGAAGTGAGTGTGAAGGGTCTGAGTGATAGGTCAAAGACTACTCACCTGGTGATATTCAATACAACCCAAGCAACTTGGGCAGTGATGGAGCAGCTGCACCACACAGCTCTATGGAATGCGGGACAGTTGCACCTCATTTGATACCAAATTTGGATGCCGACAGGTGGAGGACACTGTTGTCACATATTCCATTCTCGATATGGTAGTCAATTAGTGCTTATGTAATCAGTGTTACATTGGCTGGTTTACTGTAGAGTCTTACCTTAGTGACTTATACTGAGGTACTACATGTTAGAACCAGGGTCTCCGGGAGGTAACACCGGAACTCCGGAGTTCAAGCAGGACTTGGCTTCACCGTATGTGGTGTACCCTTGTCACAACTCCAGGGGTGTCCTGTAATTTTGGAATGGGCAGAAGAAGTCGGATTGGTCTTGTTGCAAGCAACAAGGCCGAGGATGGTTCAGAAGAGAGTCTTAGTGACTCAAGGGGGTCAGAGTGAGCTTGGGAGACTGTCCAAGTTGATATTCAAACTAGTGTATCTACTACAAGTGCGGGGACTTTATATACGGGAGTAGAACATAGGTCTTACTAATAGTTCAGAGTGCGGATGCTAAGTGTACCGGAGCTGTGCTCCTAAGCGGGCACAGGGATGGAGGGTGAACTGGGGCAAAGCTAATGGCTATGTACTGTAAGCGAAGAATGGAGTGTAACACTAAGAACAAGGAATGCTAAATACAGAGGGTCCGGGGTGTCAGGGATGTGGACTCATCGAGAATGCACCAGAGGTCACAGGAAAGGTGTCCGGAGTACCGGATTCGATGGATATGACAGCAGAGGACAAACCCCTTTCCGGCTATCATGGAAGCAATCAATGAACAAAATAAGCATCAGAAGACATAGGGATATACCAAGGAACAAGATACCGTCACTCTAAATGGCATGATGACTCTGGTGCTCTGGTTGATCATGAGGGTTTTTATGTTGCCAAGTTCTCTGGTTTCCCAGAGGCTGACTTGCCGGTCACTCATCTTACTGAAGCCTGTCGTAGCGATGGGATCATGCTTTCCCATCCAGACCACCCTAGTACCTTTAATACTGCCATGGCCTTCTGTAACACAAACAGGATTACTACTGGTGCAAGAATTGAAAAGATGAGGCTTCTTGTCTCAGCATGCAGTCACAAGAATGGTGCTGGTCATGTTGAATGCAAGTGACTGAATGGTATCACCATGACCATTCAAAGTAGACCAGGGGCATGATGGATTTGTGAGGTCCCAGAGTTTTTGAAGGTGCTTCCTAGAAGCAGTTGTGAGAACGTTGGCAGCAGTTGGATGCCAAGTAACCCACATCCATGATTGGGGGTAGGTGCTATCCCAAATGCACCCTAGCATACCTGTTCCAAAGTAATCAAGATAGGTTGTCTCTGTGTCAAATGACACTGGAGTGAATGTGCATGGAATTGTGTGTGGTAGCAGCCCAAATAGTGGATCATCAAGACCAGCTAGTGTGTCTGTCA
The DNA here is from genome assembly GCA_038089395.1 of Pulveroboletus frians. Classification (NCBI taxonomy): domain Eukaryota; kingdom Fungi; phylum Basidiomycota; class Agaricomycetes; order Boletales; family Boletaceae; genus Pulveroboletus; species Pulveroboletus frians. Next base: position 2,231 of record JBBPKT010001064.1, read on the forward strand.
CAGTGAATGGGGGCACATTGAGGTGGCAGGAGCTCAGCTTTTTTCATTCAGTTGGGGCAGGGTTCAGGGGAAAAGTGGCAGGGAGTACAAGGCATTCATAGACTGGGTATGTTTAACAATATCTTGAATGGTTCTAGCATATCGCTCACATCTACCCCCTTGTCCTCGCCATCACCATTCATCACTATCATCTCTCCCATCCCTATCAAAACATTCCTTTCAGACTCCGATATCCTCTCCATGTCCAGCCCTAGAACATCATGCACTAGCTTCCACCAAATGATGCACGTACCCTCTCTGGTTAAGGAAATGGGGGACTGATGGTTTTTTCAAGTGCAATGTGTTGGTTGGTTGTGGAGGCTGCTGTGGGGAAAGTAGGTGAGGTATGCGATGGTGAGGTTGGTGTGAGAGACCTCAAGACGTGCTGAGGCTGATACCAAGCTGACATACTGCATTTAGATCTGGATATGGCATGTGCAGAGCTATCAAAGGTGGGTCTGACCCCTGACACAGCACATTGGGACACTATTGATTATATAGATAAGAGTGGATCGGAGGAACACGCACAGCGATGATATCGGTGGTAATGGCTACAATGAAGACACATATGCAAGTGGTGATGGAAGGGGTTGGACCTGGGGCAGGAGTACACAATGGATGTGTGCAGTATGCGGCACTCTTGACCTCCAAAACTGGCATAGACTGCAGGGCAGGGGTTTTATGTGATATCAACATGGATCTGCATTGTGTTGGAATTCTGAATGCTTTGAGTGTGATGTCACCACATTCACTACCTTGGGTGGTCCAGACATACCCTTATATCATTTCACGGACATGTGTCCCCTTCAGTGAGCAATTTGTCCGAGTTGCTATATGTGCCACTTGTTCTGCTATTCTTTCTGCCTCATTCCCAGGTCCCTGCAACTTCTGGACTCTTCTCACTTGTCCATAGCTGGTTCATCTCCTCATATTGACACTGGTTGCCTTCTTGGCACTGGTGGTTATCTGATGTGATGTTCACATCTCGAATCCTTTGGTAAGTACTCTCATCTCTGTTTTATTTGATTGGTCATGCTACCTGATGCATTCCACACTGGCTTAAGCGCCTCTATCACCATCAGACACTTTCCATGCATCTGTCTCAATGCATCTAGGTACAGCATTCGAAGCTCACCCACATGTTCCACCTCCTCAAGTTCAATGTTACTATTCTCCTTAGCTCTTGTGATTCACAACTGTGACTGAATGGCCTACTCAGATGACATGATTCTATGTGCCCCATGAATTTAGCCATACTCATGACAAGTTGAATGGTGGATGGTGTGCTCCATCTCTGCAAGCTTACTGTTCAGTATTTCATTGCAATTATTGCTCTTGGGTTCGCCTCTGCCACCACTGACATATTTTTGTGGTAGGAAAGATAGTTTGAGGGGTAGTGCCAAGGGGGGACAGCCCCGCAAAAGACTCTAATATCTCTTGTACATATCAATCTGAGTTAATACCTGGCAGGAAATGCTGTAGCAATGCAGATTACAGGGCCAAAGAGATATTAGTGAATGGGAACATGAGCAGGCATTCTTAGCAAGAGAGTAGTGGTCGAGTTCATGTCGCTTATGGATAAATAGTGACATCAAAATTGATTTGAAGGCTTTCATGCTCCCATATTCCATAGGCAAGGAGGAAGTCAGGGGGTGAGTACTTAGTTAGTCTATCCAAATAGGGATTGGTGATTTCAGAGTCCACAGTGGCCCACTTCAGTTAAGGCCAAAATCGCTGATCCCTATTTAAGATCAGGAAATTCACACACAGCCTCTTTCCACACACCTGAGTTGGTCAAGACATTGGTATTGGTACTTTGGTAGAAATGAGCATAGTGCACATGTAGAACGAGAGTGTGTGCTCAGGTACAAATGTAGTCATGTGCTAGAGCCTTTCATTCTGAGAGCTGGGGAAAAGGAGAAGGACTTTTGCAAGTACTCAGATCACTATCATTGTTATGACTGCATCAAGCAGTCATCAGAAGGGAACAGGAAACCCTTCAGCCAAAAGAAACAACCAAACCTACAGCCGATAATGAGGCTAGCCACCAGAAAATGAAATGCTGTAACCCTGGCAGGGGAGCTACAAGTGCCAGCATAGCCGATCAGAGGAGAACCCTTAGCAGACAAGATTTTAACCCAAGTCCCAGGGGCCTATGAAAGGTGAACTAGACAAGTGGTCAAAGCTGGGGTTTAGCCAGCTAGGACTGCTGCCTTATATATTGCTATGGCCCACACACGGACCAAGCTGTACACTACTATACATGGTAATAATAGATAAGGCTATGCTACATATGGTAAGATGGTAATGACCATAGGTAGAGAATGGAAGTGCAGACGGAGATGAGATATGCAAGGCTGCCATGAGGCTAACCCTGAGATCTGGATCTGAGATCCGCAGAGATGGGAATCTAGATAAATATATGTGATACAGTGAAGGAGATTAGATTGGATCAGGAGATCTAGGAGGTAGCAGGAGTGCCATGGAGATCCGATGGAGATAAGGATTAGGGTAGTCTAAGAGTTGTCAATGTGTAACCCTAGAGGCTATGATGTCATAGATGATGTCGAGGGTCTGGATGTATCATGTGACTGGTCATGTGATTGGCCTCGTGGGGGTCACATGATGTAAGGAGCATGAGGAGTAAGGAAAGTGATGAAAAGAGTGTGGAGATAAAAGTTAGTTGCACATGGTTCATAACAATCATATGCCAATTTGACAGTGACAATGAACAAACATGCTATGCACCATTGATACACCAATCTCGCATTGCATCTGAAATCTCCTGGGCATGTCCTTGCAGCTCCATTTCATCTGGTAACTGACTATCATCAATATTTTACAGAGGATCAATCGCACACCAACACATTCTCAGAGCTTGAACATGTGTCTACAATGAATGGAGGACAAACTTGGGGTCCTTGAAGTGAGGATGACCCTTGCACATCTGCACATGCCAGGATCCCACCCATAGACAACATGAGAAAGCTCTTGATGGTCTTGTGACTAAGCTCGAGCTCACAGATGAAGACCAATCATATTGTACATTCTCCCTTGCCCAACCACTCATGTCTCATACCCAGATATAAAATCATCAAATCCACCTTCCATCTACCCCATCCTTGAGCTCTAAAGTGACTCGAAAAGGTTCCCTCCACCAAGGTTCACCAAGGACAAGTGCTGACCTCACAAAATTCATCATGCCTTGTCTTCTTCAATTTTGACCTCTCCCTCTCCCTCTCTCCTCATCACTTATCCCAACCCCCTGGCTCATCCCTTACCCTCGCCTCTCCATTCTCATTCTCTTCACCACCGAGCCCCTTCCCTTTCACCACATTCCCACCATGCATGATGTGGATGTGGATATGATACGGTGTTATTCATGATATTGTACGTGTACACACATGACATCCCTTGTAACTCTTCCACAAATGTTGCATTAATTGCTTGATTCAGGCCTTTGCAAGTGATATGAGTTGAGGACTTTAAGGGTATTTAGCAATTCATTGGGCAATCAGATTCTCAGACAGGGTACAGAGCAGAGCTTGGGCAATTCCCATGACAGCAAATATAGACTGGTCCACGGAGATCCTGACCTGGCTAAGTGAGGACAGGTAAAGAACCAAGGTAGAGGTATGTCGTCACTGCCTGTTTTTTGCCATTCTTCATAGCTTATTTGCACTGTGACAGATGTGGCCCCTTTGTTTTCATTCAGTGTGCAACCCTGGATTACCTTCTGGGCTTTAAGACGGATGATCTCACTCCCTTGGGGAGGATTGTTGGCGACCCACTGATGCTTTATGAAACCTTGTGCAGTACTGAGATTGTATGCTGAACTAAGGCTATCCTTCCTTGGATTATGGTGACTCAGTGTGGAGTTGGTCTGGATGGGCCATCATCTGTAAAAGATGGAGAGGCTTGTATGCACAGTTTAACTGAGCACCTCACCACTCCTCTCATGTCCTTTCCCTGTTCTGACTGTGAACAAATGTTTAAAAATGGCACCACCCGTAGCCATCATTGCTGGAGTCAGCACTCCAACATTCTCCCAGTCACTGTCAGTGGCAAGGAATATGTTGTCGAAAGGGATGGCAACAAGTTGTACTGTCCTGTCAAACAGTGTAGGCATTTTTATACAAGCAAGGAGGCCTTCACAAAGCATGTGAAGGTGGCGCACAGAATCATGAGCCAGTCATCAATGCCAGCATCATCACTGAGGGCTTCATCCCAGTACAACATCTGCGGCCAGTGACTTTCTTTCACATTATCTGGGAGTAAGGCTCATGTTTGCATTTGCTCTATATTTATTTATTTATTCATCTCCAGAGCTCTCTGGGCGAGATTGTGGTGACAGTAGCAAGGCTCCACCACCCATGGTGTCTGGTGTCACATCTGAGGGCATCCTGCAGGTCCCTCTTGACCTGCCAGAAACTGGTGAGTGTGCATTTCCTGACAGGATAAATGAATTCCAATTGGTATCCATTTCAATAGTCTCCACCTGCCTAGGCAATAATACTACAGCTGCAGAGGTGGAAGAGTCTGTTGCTGGGTGTTCAAGGCTCAAACAGGCAGGTGGTGAGTATAATCCATGTTTCTTGAAATTGGCGTGAAGCCTAATACTAAGCCTTTTCTGTCTCTCAGGAAATCAGCTGGTGGAAGAATCATCTCCAGACACTCCTGATGTAGTTAGTGAGGGCTTTGTGCTTTCTTCTGACCCAGCAGACACAGGTGAGAAATCCTAATAGCCAATGGAAGGAGCAGCCAGAAGGTAACCACTCCTAGGGTTTCCTTGCCCAGAGGGCCCCATCCACAGGTCTGAGGTGACAGAGAGGTCTATTGAGGGCAAAGAGAGTGTGGGGGGCAAGGGTAAGGTTATTAACCACACATTCACCTGGTTGGAGCATTGACACCAGCCCTGCAAAGGCAAGCAAAGGGTTAGTGAGAAGCTCATAAATACAAGGGAGCTCATTCTCCAGGTCTTCGACATGGTTACTGATGCAGTCATGAGCAAGCTGATGGCCATCAGTCTAACTGCAGAAAATATCAAAAAGCTTGAGACCTTGACAAAAGCTCCTGATTACATAGGTGGAGGCTCAGAGGCAGCCAATGTTGCAGATGCAGTGAAGAGCTGATCAAACAATGGTTTCCAATCCTCATGCTTATAATTGCTGACTTCTGCCAGTTTCTGTGTGAGCAGGATAAACTCGATTTCGTTTTTTGCCCACTACATCACATAGTGCCAGGCCTCAATCCGATCCATTAAGGACTGTATGTCAGAGCCTTTGGAATAGAACATGTGAGTAGGCCAATGATCAATGTGGGACCTGGGCCACTCACTCATTGCAACATTTATGCTGTTTATGCTTGTTAACATCTATCAGGGTTTATTTTTTTAATCAGAAGATAAACAACTCCAATGTTGAAACTGTGCTCATGTTTGTATATGAGCCTACCCTGTAATCCCCAAGCACTACTATGTTATGATGCTGGAGTGGAAAGAAGCAAGACCACTTTGCTATGCCATTTGTAGGGATTGCTGAATTGGGAAGCTTTGCCGACTGTGGAGGTGTATGGTACAGCCTGTGGATTCTATTGTGTTAGTCTTGAGCCATTCTGGGAAGTGCTTAGTGGAGTTGGAAGTTTCCACACCACAGAACTCATCTACCCTATTGTGTAAGTATCTCCTTGCTTGGCAAGGTCATCTCTCAGATCTCAGATCTCATTCCAAGTCATATTACAGCCAGACCTTGTCGGACTGTGTGAAACTTCATACAACCAAACTCAAGGTCTTGCCAGCTCTAACTAGACTATCTCTTCCCTCCCTTGACCTTGCATTGTCCCTGTGAGAGGTTAAGTGTCAGCCCTATAAATTTGGATATATTCCATATTCAGTATTTAGCTTACATAAGCATACCTGTCTGGAGCACCACCAAAGTTGCAGGGACTGAGGTGAACGTGATGGGGAACAAGGCAGAAAGAATAGCAGAACAAGTGGCACATATAGTAACTCAGACAAATCGCTCACTGAAGGGGATGTATGTCCATGAAATGATACAAGGGCATGCCTGGACCACCCAAGGTAGTGAATGTGGTGACATCACACTCAAAGCATTCAGAATTTCAACACAATGCAGATCTATGTTGATATCACATAAAACACCTGCCCTGCAATCCATACCAGTCTCGGAGGTTGAGAGAGCTGCATACTGCACATGTCCATCATGTACTCCTGCCCCAGGTCCAATCCCTTCCATCGCAACCATGTCTCGCACTCATTCCCACACTTGCCTGTGCATGTCCCTTCTTGCTCTCACTCATCCCTCTCATCTATATAGCTAACAATATCCCAGCGTACTGCATTAGAGCAGCCTGACACACCTTTGACAGCTCTAAAATGCATCATACCAGGTCCTGGATGCAGTATGCTGACAATATCACCCCTCGACAGCCTTGAGGCCCTTTACATTAACATCCTTTGCCTACTTTCCCCCACAGTAGCTCTCAAACCAATGCATAGTGCCTGAAAACGCTATCACACTTTGAGCATAGTTGCCCAGGTGCTCCAGCTCAACAATAAGCATTGGGGAGAATCCACTGCATGTGTATCCTGGCAGATGTGCCATAGCCAGATGAGTGTAGGGATTATATGGCATATATGCTCATATCATAGGCATAACTAGTGGATTTGGGATCAACTAGGGCCAGCAGGCACTCATTCATGCTATGAATGGGACTGCAGCATGGATAGAATGGTTGGACCTTGGACCCAACAAGACTCTTCCCTGACAGAGCTATATGAGCACCAGTTTGTGGATACACACCTGTGCCTATGCAGGAGGGAGTCAAGTTCTTCTACCCCATGACATGCTTGCTGCTGCACCCAAGTGGCTTATCTAGCTCAGAATGCTCTTTGGTTCCTTGTGACTCAGACTCTGAAAACTGAGGACCAGCAGACACAGGAAGAGGTGAGATGTCGATACTTACCTCTGAGAGGATCAGAAGGATACTTGGGGTAACAAATTTGTGTGCACATAAGGGATGGTCAATTTCAGGAGGGGGCACATGCAAATATAAGACTCACTTGGTGGAAGCTGGTGCATGACATTGGGGCTTGAAAGGAACATTTTGACAAGGATGGGAGACGATGGTGAAGAATGGTGACAGCAAGGACAACCAGGGTAAATGTGAGTGGCCCCTTAGAGACATTCGAGATATACCCAGTCTAGAGTGCCTCATCCTCCATTTCCTCCTCTTCTTCCCTGAAGCTGCTCTGCCACAACTGAATGCATGCAGCGTCAAGCCTCTGCCACCTCAACGTGCCCCATTCATCACAACAGATGCACCAGATGGCCTAGATGATTTGCTACTCGGGTCACTGCTACAAGGATTTCCATGCATGTTTACCCTAGTGTTGTTCAGAATGGGTATGATGGGGTGGGTTTAGAGGAGCACCTGGCCCTGATCATGGATGTTTTGGTGATGGACAGAGCTTAGGTTGTAGTTGGAACAGAAGGGAGTGCATTTAGCTGGTATGTAGGACATAGTGTGGTGGTTGGGGAATTGTGCAACATTATGCACATATCCAGGCAGACATGTCATAGCCAGATGAGTATCTGGATTATATAGTGTATACACTTGTTCTGTAGGCATGGTCCATGCTTCGAACAGGACTGTGGCATGGATAAGTGGATGGTTGGGTGCTGGACCTAACAAGACACTCTTCCTCTCCAATGCTGAGCCATACAAGTACCAGTTCATGGATGTGCCTGTGCCTGCATGGGAGGGCACCAAGCTTTTCCATCTCCCTCTATCGATATGCTTGCTGCCAGCCCAAATGGCCTGATTGAAATGCCCTTTGACTCCAACTTCAAAAGGCCAAGAACCAGTAGGTACAGGAAGAAGTGAGATGCCATGTGGTACACTCACAGATGTGGCATTAACACTCACTTCTGAGAGGAACCAAGAAGGCACTAGGGAGAGAACATATGTGTGTATAGGAATGGTCAACTTCAAGAGGGGGCATGTGAGTCATTTGGGGGAAGCTGATGCATGGTATTCTAGGACTTCAGATGCAGAGGCGATATTGGGGCCTGAAAGAAATGTTTTGACAAGAATGGGAGAGATGATGGTAATGAACAGTGATGGCAAGGACAAGGGGGTAGATGTGAGTGATATGCTAGAACTACTCAAGATATTGCTGAACATACCTAGTCTAAAAATGCCTCATACTTGCTATCACTTTCCCCCCAAAGCTGCCCTGCCACAACTGAATGAAAAAAGCTGAGCCCCCGTCGCCTCAACATGCCCCTGTTTGTTATGACAGATGCACCAGCTGGTCTTGATGGTCCGCTACTCGGGCTGCTGCCACACACAATTCCATGCGCATTCACTCTAGCAACATTTGAATAGAGATGACTCATCTCAATCGCTTTGGAACAGGTGTGTTGGGGTGCATTTAGGGGAGCACCTAGCCCTGATCACAGATGCGTTGGTGATAGGCAGGGTGTGGACTGAATGGAAGAGAACACATTTAGTTGATACATAAGAGATATGCCATGGAGATAGAGTATTACATGGGTCATGTGATCCAAGTGATTCATGTCAAACCAATGCTATCATGGCGCACCTGCCCTGACCCTCATGGCAACGCACCTCACTCATCACCCTCCCAAAATTGTCCCTGACATGCTACACCTTTCTAACTTGTCATCTGCTATTGATGTGTACACTCCTCAAGCCATCTAGCTTGCCTGACTACTTGAGATGCTTCTGTTGTGGAGTATGCACAACAAGCCCATGAGAGTGGTTTGGCTATGGGCTTTATGAGTGTGACAGCAAAAAATCATCATGGCATGGTTGAAAGAGAAGGTCGCAGATAAGGCCGTCAATGTGTAGTAATTCTGCTCCTTGACTTCCCGTGCCTGAATTAGCTTTGGCTGACAATCATTTCTGGTTTTCATTGTGGTCAGAGCCGATGGTGCTGCTTGG
>JBBPKT010001065.1:0-11251 GCA_038089395.1 Pulveroboletus frians
GCCGGGAGCACACCGCGTTTTGGGCGCGTGGTTGCGTGCGTATATGCAGCGGGGCGTGTGCGTGTGTGGCATGAGCTGGGTTCTTCTTTCAGTTGAGGATATGAGATCACACTGGCTGCTTCATGCAGCTCTGAGCCCTTCCATAGTCTCCTCGTTGTGCATGTCTAGGATGCTGACTGGTTCTCACTTTGTAGATGTCTGGTGTTGTTTTCCAATTCGCGTGTTGGACTTACCTTCCCGACGTTGCGACTCGCCAGGTGCTCTCTGTGATCCACTGGTTTTCGCAGAGAGTATTCAAGATATCGCCTCCACCGTTGCGATCACCTGGTTATATTCGCCACTATCGATATACCTACACTGCTGTCGTGCTCTGTTATCTCACGTACAACTTTATAGATGCCTCGAGCGGGCTTCCGAAGAACTTTTATGAGCTTCTTGGGGTAGGCCCACATTCGGACGAGGGTGCACTCAAGGCTGGATTTAGAGCATTTGTGAGGAAGAATCATCCAGATCGGGTTGGGGCGGGAGGGGAAGCACTTTTTATTCATGTACGGGATGCATTTGAGGCGCTCAAAGACCCTGTCGTTCGATTTGCTTACGATAGGTAAGTAGTGTATCGTGGAGGGAGTTGTGTAGGCTGAACATGATTGTATTCAAAGGTTTGGACCAGACGTGTTGCACTGGCAGGATTGTAAGACGATCAAGGATTACCTGAGGCGAGGTCTGTTGGCGTCGTTGCCACGCCATATCATCACCGGCATCATCCTCTTTTTGTTCTCTGTGGTGGGCAAACGGAGCCCGGTTGCTGCTGTGTGTATCTGTTCATTCAAAGATGGACTAAACGGATCTGATAGTGGTATACAGTGGCGGTATCTCCTGTTCATGGCGATCTTTGCGCTGGAGTTGCATCTGATCGTCGCATCCCCGTCCACGCCATCTGGGGATTCTGCATACACCTTTGTTGACGAGGTCACGGCAGAGTGGAGTCTGTTGACGAGCATGTTTCCACAGCGTGTGGCATATCAGCATGTTCTGTTTCTGCATCAGGTGTTTCTGCTCCTGTCAATGGCCGTGTCGCGGGTCGGGCCTGTCTTGTTTGCTGACCAGATGGCGGTCGATGTGGAGACAGAGCGGGGCGTGGTGAGGGCGATGGGCAGGCGAATGGAGGAGCTGACCAAAGGGGTCGAAAGAGAATGTGCGTGTACGTCAGTTGTTCTTGGGTCTAGGCTGACGAGCACTGCCACCAGTATGGCTGATGTTAAACACCGAGTGGCGTGCTGCAGGGCCCACAGAGAGAGTGGACGCGTTTCGGATGGAAATGCTCCTGCGGGAGATGGAGGACATGGTGGTGGAGAACAAGCTGAAGAACGAGGAGGGTCCGATGCGGAGTGCGTGGGATAATGCACTGCCACAGCAAAGGGCGCGTGCACGATCCATTTCAAATTGACGTCACCATGCGGATACCTTGTGGAAGGCGTGTGTCATCCCGTCGTTTGCCGTAGATCCGCGTCATCCGATATAGATAGATACTTCATCACGTGACAAGGACATGTCTTTATCTGCCACCCACACAAAGTCTCTCTCTTTCATTGCACCCATGTCATCACCAAGGACAAGACTGACACGGGAAGGCTCTGATTTCTTGTCCAGTCTGTCTCCTTCTCTCCTACTTACTACTACTCACCCAGTCATCTCCAGATTATGCCCGCACAGTCAACTCCTACCCAAAACGAGGCGAAAAAGAGACCATCCTCGCCCATCTTCACGCCATCCCCGGCAATGAAACATTCACCATCAAAAAACTCGCTAGTTGGTTTGCACGTCACCGCAGACCTCTGCCTTCATCTGCCCATCCCTCTCTCTCTCCTGCGCTTACACGCGACCCGCTTCCACCCGGACCCGTCCTATTCGACGATGAGACCATCCGTCAGTCCACCCCGCGCGCATACACTCACACACGATGACCCCTTTGTCCACAGTCTTTCCCAAGCTCACTCCAGTGCATCTCCAACAACTTCGCGTGCTATATCGGAAACGAGTCGATCCCTCAGATGGCATCATCACGTTTTGGGCAAACCGCATCAGTGCAGATAGAGAAGAAGTAGCCGCCTGGATTCAGTACCAGCAAGAAAAGGCGAGGGAAAACCACATCGACGCCACCCCCGATTCACCCGACATCCCCTCGCGAGATTTCATCTCGGACTCGGCCTGCGAAAGCACGACCACCTCCCCCACCGTCTCCGACTTTTCACGTCCTCACTTGCCCACCCCGGCAAAGTCGCTTTCCCCATCCGCATGTATCCTAACAAGAGCCCCATCATTACCACAGATAGCGGTCAAAGTCGAGGAACCCCGACAATGTCTATCCCCTGTCTCACCAGTCACCTCCCCTTCCTTCCTGGCGACGTCCCACACGCACTCGAATGAGCCTCACTCCACGATCGACGCATCGTCATCATCATCATCACACCAACAATCAGTATGTTGATTCCACGATCAGATCGAATGTCTTCCTGAATACTAAACCCGGTGGAACAGCCAAAAATAACCCCTGTCTGGACCACCAGCACCCCTGTATCCATTGGCGGGAAACCATCATGGCAACATTCAAACGCAGAATTGGTAGCCACCATCAGAGACAGCCTTCAACCTGACGCACGTCCCAGCGAACAACCACCCAAGACGGTGGGCGAATTTACAGAAAAGTTTCAAGTGGTTGAGAATATGATTGACACATTTATGAAGAAATATGACAGTGGTCAGCTCACGCGACTCGGTTGGGATCTAGGTGAGTCCCTTCTTGACAAGACAGCCCGATGCTAACCTTTGCCAGATCTCAGCAAAGCTACATCATGATTGCTTCCATCACTCGTTTCCCGTGCTCGATCGTGCCTACTCTACTGTATTTTTGTATGTCCATAGACGTTCCCATGAATACACACGAGTATAATGACGCGAACAAGGTTGCGATCATTCGGAGCCGGAAGTCGGATGTTGCCGATCGAGGTGGACAATGCAGCGGGAGCAGAAATGGATACATACGGGTACATATCGTAGCGGCGCGCAGAGTCGCCAAGTCCCCGACTCTGGTATATAAAAAAAAAACTTGGGATACTTGCGTGAGACAAGAGACTGCAATATGACATTGTAGGACGAAATTGCAGGACATGATGTGCCGCCAGTAGTGTAGTACATATCAAGAACACAAAGGAATATCGCATCCAAGAAATTACTGATCTCAACCTCTCCTAGTCGTCTCCCAATTCCATGTGCTCGACACTGGCAGTCAGGGATTTCTTAGTGGGAGATTCTCCTAAGTCGCCAGAGGTGTCAGCCTTCCTTTTTCCCTTGCCAGTGGAGGTGGACTTGCCGGTGCCCTGGGACTTTAGCATGGCTGACTGCGTGTACGAAAAGAATGGTAATAACTTCATCGACTTTAGGATGACTTGGTAGATGCGCGAGCCATTTTCATTGTTGGAATTATTTGATGACGAGCGAGTACTGGGTCTGATGTTCCACCTGTTGACATCAAGTTAGAAATGCTGGTATTATTCAGAGTAAAGTAAAACGTCATACAGTTTCAAAAATACCTCTACCTCGACGATTTGATCGTGGGTAATCTTTTCATCGTACTCGGCTGGTGCAATGGTGACCCCTTGTCCATCTCGGACGTCGGGGGAGACAACTTTGGCCTCGGCGAGGTCAAATGTGTGGAGTAAAGCAGCATAGCGACCCTCGGGATCAGGCAAGTCGACGAAATTCATGACTCGCACACCTGTAGTAACGATAACAACTGAGTTTTTATGGCTATTAACGAAAACCTTTTACTCACCATGAATACCTCTTCCCTCCTTCGAAGTCGTGACCCTAGTCTGAGGAGAGGCACGTGCTTTACCTGCATATGCAGAAAAACAATCAGAGCAGTGTGACTCACTTGAGTCGTCAGACTTACTTGGACTGAGTGGGACGCTACCACCTGAAAGGCAAATCACGTCACCTAAGGAATGAAGATGACAGACCGGAAGGTCACTTACTACAGAGGTCAGCACGTGTGACTTTTGGGGCCGACATTCGCCCGGTGCTGGGGAGGTTGTGGAAGAGAGGCTCAGTGGTTGCTAAGAGGGCATAATGATCCCCTGAACCGGGCTCATAAGTCCTCCAAAATGTAACAATGGAAGGTTTGTTGGTCGATGTTTCTACAGAAGAATACAAGGTTATACTTATCGTAGGTCTGAGGAAGAGTTTTTTAGACACTCACCCTTCATACGCGCATTTTCGACCTCATTGAATAACACGAAAAGCAAAGTGAAGACGCGATTGGAACAGGCAATAGCTTCGGGAGGGCAGTCCAGTTCATTCTCGTCTAAGGCAACGAGTTCAAACTGCGCACGCGCTTTTTGAAGCGAGGGAATGTCCAGCTAATGAGAAGCAATTAGTCCCCCAAAAAAAGGGAAAATAAAGAGAGCACATACACCAGTATCCGGCATATTAAAGTGGGGGCCCAGGCGTCTGAAGGTACCGTTGCGATCGACCTTCGCCGGGAACCTGATGTGGAGGAGATCGCCGGTCTTTGTGACGAAGTACTCAGCTCCGTCCTTCATCAAGGGACGAAGAGGCCTCGGGTTGTTCTTGTCAGCGATGCTGTCGATGAGCGTCTCGTTCAACGCCGAGGGCTGCACCAGTACTTGCAGCAAGGAGAGCCAAAGCGGAGAGGGTGTCTGCACCACGTCCTGAGTTGGCGTGTCCGGCGTTGGCGACCTGGACCACGTAACTGAGGTACGTGCGCTGGTGGGGGTAGCGGGGGGAGTTTGAGGGTTGGCAGAAGAGGATTTGGGAGTACGAGACATTTGATGAATATTGGAAGATGGGGGATGGGGGCCTGTCGACACACCGTCAGTGCTCTTTTATACACGGCAAAGAACAACAAACTTGGACAAAGTAGAGGGCGAAGTTAAGTGGCATCGGAACTAGAGAAGACGATTAAAAAATAAGAAATAATAAGGTACAACACTCGCTGCGGCATCGAAAACGAAGTTATTTAGAAGCTAAATGGGCAGTGGTGCCACTGCATCTTCTAATGCGTAAATAAACATATGTGCCGCCCTGTGTCCAAAAGAGGTCATTGCACAAAGATCGGAACTGACCTGATCACGCAAAGGCTCACTGTATGGCTTGCCGTCGTTGACACGCCCATCATAACTCCAAATGGTTTGACCGGAGAGTGTACGTATTGAAAAATGATATCCACCCAGGTAAATAATGGTTCTAAGAGCATAGCGAACATGGCCAGCGTGAACCGTGGGGATCGTGATGTGTTTACACGGTGTGACCGGCGTTAAGGCAAAGACCTGGAAAAAAAGAATGGGTGGCGTTGTCCTCAAGCATGCTTTTCGAGTTACTACACCTTTACACGGCGAAGATACATGATCTTCCCATACCGAGGACTTGTGGTGCGCGCAGTATCTAAGTGACCAATGGTCCAACCAATCCTGCAATGTGATTTTTTCCGGACAAGGATTTTCCATGCCGTTCCAATTCAGAGATGTACATTCAGAAGGATACTGACCATCCTGGTTGCTCTGAATAAGATCCTGCGTGAACAACGAGCATTGTACACTTGAACAATACGTACTCATTGTCATTGCCCGTGAAGATGCCGGGAAAACTTTTTCAAGAATATCCATGACACTCGCACCGACTTGACCCATCCGAGGAAAGGTCTGTGGGTCTTGCAAATTGAGTACATCACGAAATTTGTCACGATTCGCATCGAATAAATCTGAATCGCGTCGGGTAGCTTCGTTCATCAGGATGTGATCATAAAGCTCAAAGAGCTGCATGGCAACCTCACCCATGCCTTTCCAATGGTTCCTCCGAGTGTCGCTTTCATCTTGATATACATAGAGAAGTCCCATGAATATACTATCATACGCGCATGACCAATTGGCGGAAGACCATCTACAACCGACAGTCGGTGGAAGTAAGGATTCGACAGGATTGAGTACCCACAGCTTCGGAGGATTACCAACATACGGAGCAGGACCTGTCTTTTTTGTACGCTTTCGTGAAGAAGTTGAGGAGCCTTCACCTTTGGTACCATCGAACAGGATCTCCTCGGATGATGGAGCCGTTGCCGCCGTATCATCGAACTTTCTCTTATTACTATTAATGTGCTCCGAGGTAAGAGAGAACGCTGACCCTTCACTAAGTGTCATTTTTAGTTTCGGGATTCCACCCCACACCGATTCAGCATCTGGGACGGTTATTTCAGAACCAGGTCTTAATCCATAGCGGACGCACGTGTTGTGTTCCAGAGCCTCAAAGCGGCGGACCTCGGCAAGCAAGTCGGATGAAATAGGTTTGTTCAGCTGGCTGAGAGTAATGGGTTTCATTAGAAAAAGACTGTCCCGCGTCCGAGGTCTTGAGGCAGCAACGTAAGCAGCGAATCCCCCTTCAGATAAATCAACCAATACCTTCGGGAGAGTTTTCCCTTGCGCTGAGTGACCCGTTACAGCAAAGGCAGGTTGTATGGGGAGCTGATGTCGAGTGACTCTAATTTTCTCCATGGTCCCATCGTCCTGTTTCAAAAGGGTCGTGAAACTCCATTTGACGGGGGTGATGACAAACCAACCGGTAGGGAGACCTGTCAACTTGACTTTACTCTGTGGAAAATCGACGTAAACGGCCACAGCGTAAGTTAGGCCTAGCAAGCATTTACTGGTAAAAACTTTGCATACAGATCCTTGCGAACCATTGGTGATTCCGAGATCTGTTGACAAGTTACGAAGGCGCAGGATGACAGGCATGCCGACGTAAAGGGAAACTGACGGAGGAAGGGACTGTTGGTAGGAAGACACGTTCAAGTCAAGCAGGTGGCGTCGGTCTTCCAAGGTTAGAGATCTGTGGGAACATTTGTCCAACGATAAACACTCAACAAGATCCCCCGGATTCATCAATGCCGCCTTCTCTTGGTTGAGCACTTCACGTAAACGGTTTGTACTCACAATTACGGTTGCATCGAGGTTCTCTGTTAAGGCCATGTCAATACCACCATTTTCCAAGTGAGACTTGACCACCCGTGAGTTAAACAAATCCACGTCTTCCAAGGTACATTCACGGGTGCGTAGACGACAAACAGCTGCTCCGTACTCAGCATCTTGTTTCATGCGTTGTTGTTCGGTCAGGTTGACAACGGTATTTACGTTCTTCCATGCAAGACGCCCAAGACGCTTCCGGATCTCTTTATCGGTTGTCCCGGCGTATGGCGAGATGGGCATGTAGAGGGGCGTGCCCCCAACTGGAGGATATTGGAAGAAATCGCCCGTAAAAATTACCACTATCCCTCCAAACCACTGATCAGGTTTTTCTTTCGCAAAGCGCAGTGCATGATCAATGTCGGCGAGGAGTTCAAGGCTAAGGAGAGAAGTCTCGTCCATCAGAACGTACTCCACGTTTTTCCACTCTTCACGGAGCTTTGTACGTTCCTTGACGGAGATCAAGACAGCATAATCTTCGGAACTCTCGCCAGGTACCCTATTTCCTTTTCCCTTGCGATTTGACATAATCTTGATCCCCAACGCTTTGTGTACAGTCATTCCGTCTATCAAAGAGGCAGCAGAACCCGTCGGAGCCAAAAAACGGATCAAGTGCCCACATCGATAATGATCCATGACACGCTGGACGGCTTTTACGACGTGCGTTTTCCCGGTGCCACCAGGACCAGTCATCAACATCATCAACTGACTACCCTCTGCCTTTTGTTTTCTTACATGCGTTTCTATGAAATGGTCCGTAATTATCCGAAAAGCAAGACGTTGTTTATCGTTTAAGTGACTTTCATTAGCAAATTTGTCTATCAGCTCATCTGGATCCAGGCAGTGCGTAACAGAACTAGTAGATGCGCCGTCACAAAGAGTGGAATTTGGAGCTTCTGTTGGCTCGGCAGTTTGATTGCCTGTCACCGCACTATCCACGGAACTAGCGACCTCGGTGTCTCTAATAGAGTGAGTCACTTCAATTTGTTCTTCGGGATTCAAGGCATTCCGACGTGCCGTTGCTATTGTTCGTTCCTGGGTTTCGACTTCCGCTTGCCAGAGTCCTAGTTGTTTTGACGTGAACATAGGCAACGTAGCACATACCGAATCTGTCGTCGATGCTGATGAAGTGAAGCCGCAGGCTCCGGATGATAACCATTTCGCTTCCTTGAATAGGAGAACTGCCTGAAGGACATGGAATTCTTCTTGGCGACTGCGAGAATGCTGATTATGAGACTGGTTCAACTCTGACAGTTCATCCTCCCCGGGTTGTGACGGAACCATGCACTTATCGTCAGGCTTGCTTGTGGCGGTACGTTGAGCCTGTTTGCGCAGACGTTCAGCATCACGCTCATCCTCACATTCATGGACAGCTTCCCAGTTTTGCATGATGACGCGACTAGCAGCCGAGAAGGAATATGATCTAAACACGACCTCGGGATCATCTTCCTTCAACAAGAGAGGTTCATCACAGCTAAACGGTTTGAAGTGCATCAGCGTGAATACAGCCCAAGCTTCTGGATGAGTCGGTCGAGGTATGGACATTCCAACTACGCGTGGCACTAACTCTCGAGACATCTCACCCCGGGACTCGTTGGTATGCTCTAGAAGTTCGTGGGTAGCATGCAAAGGATGCTCTGGTTTTAATCCATGTCGGTGGAGTACACCTAGTCTCGTCTCAGGAGTGTTCTTAACCTTACTACTTCTTGACTTCGATTGCAGCTTGACGCAACGAGAAAAATCGAAAAAGTTCATATGAGCTAGACTATCTGCTCTATACAAATAGTGATGTACTTGATTGGCTTCGACTAATTTCCCTTCTTTGTCAGTTGAAATACGCACTTGCACTTGTTCGACTTCGTCATCACCAGAAGCAACAGGCATCGAAGCCACCAACTCTTTTTGGTTCAAGTACGTCTCCCTGACATATGCATTAGCAATAGATGACATCAAAGGCACAGTCGTATGAGATGATATACTATCGTCGTGTCCACACAGATATCGTGCGGCTTGCTGCGCATGGATTTGCTGCTGTCGACTGAACTGTGAGAGACACTTGTGCAGAAGGGTTCTGGCACTTTCGGTAGCCGATTTTTCAGAAGAATCAGAGGGTATACGGGCGACAGCTCGAGAGAGGAGAGTTAGCATCTCATAAGTCTTCGCGCCCATTTTCGTTATGTAATCTGAGATATAGAACATCGCTGCCTTCGCACTTCTTCCCGACAAGATACACTTCAGGTCATGATTGTGACGGCAAAATACAAGTATATAGGGATTGAAGTAATTCACGTTCCCGTCCCTACACATAAGAACGATTGACTTCGTGTCAGGATCGAAATGTGAAGCCTCGACAATCTCATGTGGAAAGAGAAAGCGACAACGACCTTCATTACCGTACTTATGACACACTGGACGACACACATGTCTTTGTAGTACTTCGCCACATTTCTTAATCTCTGTCACAAACACGGAGTTCCATTCATTCAGTTTTTCTAGCACAGGGTCATGTACAGAAGGTGGTCGAGGTGGTCGCTCAACGCGAGGTTCGTACGTCAAATCAGTAGGTACCTCGACATCAGGGAGATGATGGTGTATGATATCATCAAAAAAAGAAAAAAATCTCTTCTGGAAGTTCTCGTCTTCAAGGCGTTGATGTATCACAGAGGGATTTGAACCACCTTGAAGCCAAATAAGAAAGTGTCCGTGCAGAGAACCGCGTTCAGTATACTCACAAGTACCAAAAAAGGCACGAATACGACCGAACAGACCCCCAGCGGGAGATGAACAATGCTTCTTATAATCCCAGCCAAGTAAGTATTCGAAGCAGGAACGTACCGAGAACTCAAAGAATTCTGCAGCGGCGACAGGATCACGGGCGAGACGGATGGCTCGTTCACGAGCAGTGACAAGGCGAGGGAAACGTGCAGATAAATCAACATTACGATCACCATACATAACCTGAAAGATGGGACTATGAGCAACACTGGGATTAAACGTGAAGAATAAATGGGGCAGTCCAAAGTATCCAAAGTAACTTCGAATTTCATTTCGAATGAATATTTTAGAAGCTTCGGAACCTGGTATGCGAGCAGAGATCGTGTTGACATGCTTCAACAAATTAAGCGCATTCTTTTCCTCTGTTGTCAAGTCAGATACTCGGTGTTCGAGCTCGAGGTGGTTTGCAACACGTTGGAGAAGGTCTGGTGACAACTTTGTGAGCTTTTGTGCAATATGCTCGAAATTCGACTTCCTACAAGTGAACGCGGTATGGAGATGGGCTAAGCGCCGTTGCACCATGTTGAGGACAACGAATAGATAAGAGTGATGATAGCGGAATCGACGATCAGTTATGCTAAGCGTATAGCGCACCTGTTGTTGAAAGGACAGCGAAGTACTGCGGTTTGATTTGTCCTCGAAACCGCCAATTCCGAACGGGAATAGAGTGGGATACATACCTGGCAAGAGATCAGGGTTATTATACTCACATATCGGACGGGAACCTCTGTGTACAATAAGATCAGGCTGATTGGTATTGTTTGGAACTAGATTTCGAAGTGCAGCTGCAGTGAAAGTTCGACCACTGAGCCTTACGCTCTCTGGATCCGAGACCCCCATTTTCTCAAGGAAAGTCTCCGGGACAGGCTCTGAGTCTACTCTTAAGTCGTCTATTTGCCCACATTTGTCGTACAACAGTGTAGCGGGATGGTTTTCGAAACCGGCCGTCTCATCTTCAAAAAGAGTCTTAGGATCGGATTCACAGTCCTCAATGACCCGGTCAGACAAACCGGGAAGCATACCGTTTTCGGGATAAAGCTTGAGCACATCATAATCAATTGGAATGTCAGCATATAGTCTATTGTGATTCTTCAACCATAGAAGGAAGGCACAGATCATTGCCTTTCGAACACGAAAGGTAGTTCCTAACGAATGCGGATCGAATTTTTGTGGACCAACAAAGACCACACTTAAAAAACCTGTCACATCAGCTGGAGTGCGAGGCAGAACAGAGGCGGTGGATATTATATTCATTTCATGGGCACATGTATTTCCATGGAAGACCTTCGGCTGTGAAGGATCCAATGATTGGAAAAGACGAGTTACATGAGCGGTAGTACAATAAATGGCACATATCTTCTCCTCGACCCACGTTAAGTCATCGAACTGAGAGGGTAATTCACCTCGGTAAAGACCGTTTGCAACTGCAAACCGAGGGACAT
>JBBPKT010001066.1:0-11240 GCA_038089395.1 Pulveroboletus frians
CGCGGACAATCCGGTACACCAGCCACTGGGCTGTGAGTGTCCTCCCGCCGATCGGGAGTGACCATGTCGCGTTAACCAGCTATTCTCTGTTAGGGGGCACACCATGTCAGTCGGGCATGCGGAGACACAAGGCAGAAAGGTGCGTCGTCACCCTGCCTTTGAGGTTCCCTCCCTTGATTTATCGATTCTGTGGTTCGTTCTATCGGAATACTCTCCATGGTTGGCGACCATGCAGCACTGGACAAGGAAACATTCGAAATAATGTGGCGAGACTCAGAGCCTGGTGGAGATGCAGCGATCGCGGACCTGTTCTTCAGGCACACCCACACTGAATACCGAACGGATGACACCGATCCTTCTCCGTGGCTGGATTACATGCCCGACGTGGGTCCCTCCCACGCTATGTTAAACGACTTCTCGCTGACCATATCTCGTCGCTTAATGGATGACGTCGTGCAGTACCGTCCATTGTCAGAACATGAGCTTATCCCAGGCTCCACCGCTGGCTGTACATTTACCACCGTTACTATCAATACACCCGCATACCTGAATTGGCTTCTCTCCCGCTTTCTCTCCGGTGGAGGCTCTACGAAGCGGGTATACTTGCAGCATATATCACAGGTGAGACTCACTGAGTTTCTCTGGGTCAGCACACTCGGATGCTGAAACAATGTGTTCGTAGGTGTTGGATACCACAACGAGTCCTGTAGCGATCATTGCATGCCCTGGGATTGGTGCCCGATTTCTTGGGGGTATCGAGGATAAGGACGTTTATCCGATCCGTGGCCACGTTATCCGTCTACGCGCGCCATGGATCAAGTATGGAAGAGTACTCTCCGGAACGGATGGATCGTTTACATTCTTTATGCCACGGGGAACTGGAGACGTTTGTTTTTTACTTCCATGCTCAGCAGAGCGAGGAATCGCTCAAGACCGTGACGAATAGGTGATCGTTGGTGGGAAAAAGGTACCTAATGACTGGCAAGTATTCTCCTTGCAAGAGTCCCAAATACGCGTTTTTCTCACTCAGAGTCAATGATACTAGGCACCCAGTACCTCGCTCCACGGATCGGGCTTGCATCCTGGCCAATGCGCTTGTCTGCTCCCCCGAACTTGCACCTCCCTCTGTCCGTGCAAACCGTGAACCAACGATTGAGGACCTTGAAGCGCTGATCATGGACGAAGGATGCGGGTTACGCCCTGCGAGAAATGGTGGTATCAGGCTTGACGTTGGCTCCCTCGAACTGGGGGAAGGGGGGAAGATTCCGATTGTTTATAACTATGGGTGAGTTTTCGATCCGAGTTCAGACCGGGCATGAGATGGGTGCCGACCACATGCCCGCATCCAGCCACTCTGGAATGGGATTCCAGTCTTCTTGGGGATCCGCAAGCGTCGCGTTGGCGCTGCTTGAAGACTGTATTCAGGGAACAGAAAGCAACTAAGTGTACAGTACGGGTAGATACAGACAATGAAGAAAGGGGCTATTGTTACCAAAATAGCACAGTCTGGGGAGTGTTCCTGGCAGCAGGCAACATACACAGCTTGCCAAATTCTCGAACAACTCGCTCCCACCGCTTCGACGATGAAGGTACTCAGTCTACTGCCTCTCGTCTTTCTCTCCACAGTCCTTGCGTCTTTTATTCCGGACGCACAGGTTGTTCTTGGTGATGCCTTGTCTCCGGTTCGTGACGCAGTCGGTGGGTTCTCTGATGCCCTTCAGTCCGGGTTGGACAGGGCTGGCGTGAAAGTCCACAAGTGGATAGATGGAAAGGTGTTTGTGCAGGAGCACGGCTTGATGTGTGAGTCTCTGAGCCGTAAAATGCGGTGGGTGGGCTGACGACACACCGTAGACGAACTCGTCCAGCACACACACTTTCCCAGCCATCAGCTCAGGATTACTGAGCCTACGCTCTGTGATCCGTCTGTCAAGCAGTACTCTGGGTACCTCGATGTTACTGACGACAAGCACCTCTTCTTTTGGTCCGCTTGATCCTACTCCCTACGTGCCGCAGTCGTCTGACGCCGATACTTCTTAGGTTCTTTGAGGCTCGGAACTCGCCAGAGACTGCCCCGCTTGTCATGTGGCTCAATGGTGGCCCTGGTTGCAGCTCCTCCACGGGTCTCCTCACCGAGCTTGGCCCCTGCCGCGTCGCCAATAATGGCACCGGCACGATTCTGAACCCTTACAGCTGGAACATTGATGCCAACATCGTTTTCCTCGATCAACCTATCAATGTAGGATACTCTTATTCCGAGGACGGAAGTACCGTTGACAACAGCCCGGTCGCGGGCAAAGATGTATATGTGTTCCTGCAGCTCTTCCTCTCCCGCTTCTCCAAATACGCGTCTCTTCCATTCCACCTCGCCGCTGAGAGCTATGGTGGCACATATGCGCCAAACATTGCGAGCGTGATTCACAACGAGAACAAGAAGGTCCCCTTGACGACATCGCCCGCCGCCGACGAGGCACTCGTCAGAATCAACCTCGCATCCATAATGCTTGGTAACGGGATGACCGATAACTATATCCAGATGGCCTCGATACCTGACTACCTCTGCGAGGGACCATACCCTATCTATGATGACCCGGAAGGACCGCAATGCCAGTCGCTTAGGCTCAAGGTACCGACTTGCCAGAGACTCACGAAAGCTTGCTACGACTACAACTCTCGTTTTGTCTGCGTTCCTGCAGCCCTGTACTGCAACTCCCAATTGTATGGTCCCATCCAACGTGAGTCCAACTGCAAATTTTGTGTTTGTTACCCTGAACCTGGTCTCTAGAATCCGGCTTGAATCCGTATGATGCACGCCGTCCATGTGACCACGAGAAGGATGGTCCCCTCTGCTATCAAGAAATGGGTTGGGTTGAGACTTATCTAAATCAACCCAATGTCAAAGTCGCGCTAGGGGTGAACCCACAGCGGAACTTCGAATCATGCAACATGGCCGTCAACCAGGCGTTTACGCTTCAGGGAGATTCGATGCACAATACTCCTGCCCTGTTGCCGCCACTGATCAATGACGGTGTGAGGTTGTTGGTCTATGCTGGAAATGCTGGTAAGCGGGCTGTTCCTATTACGTCTGTGGTGCACAGGTAGCAAATTGTGGACTGATATGCGACGTTTGACATTGCAGATATGATGTGCAACTACATCGTAAGTTGTGGCCATGAGGGAATGTGGGCGGTTATTGACCCCTTTGAAGGGTAACGAACGTTGGCTCGAAGTTCTTGAAACCAATCTTCTCGACGAATTTACAAATGCGCCAACGGAGCAATGGATAACACTGAGTTCTGGCAGAGTTGCGGGTACGGTACGCAGCGCAGGCGGCGAGGGTGCGGGCAATGTCACTTTTGTCACCATCCATGAAGCTGGGTCAGTTTTTCGGTTGCATCTTCGGTAGGATCCATGCTGATATATTCTTTTCATACTGCAGCCATATGGTGCCGCTAGACCAACCTGATGCTGCTTTGGTAAGTTGTTTGTGCGGGGATCATTCTTCCTAGAACGGGCTCGCTCACCTGTATGTTGCCGCAGGACATGTTCTCGAGATGGATCATGGATATCCCTCTCGCGATATGATGTTCTCACCCGAGCAGGGTTTAGTTTGCCGTGATCTTACAAGCTTTCGAAGATATGGTATATGCATATGGCGTATTTGCGGGGGATGGCCATCGCCGTGTACGTGTTATATGGGAAGTGATTTAAATGAAGAGACAATATACTCGGAGTCCTCGGTCAATATTGATGCACAGATCCTTGGTGCGAGCGAGTGCTTCCTTCATGCGAGGCATCTCCCCTTTTCCATCCCTCGTCACTCGCTTCCGTGTACCCGAGGGCTTTCTTCTGTGGATCACGGAATTTCAGTCTGGTTTGTATTGTTCGTCGACCGAATAGCCATAGGCGGTGCTGGATCGGTTTCAATGCCACACTCTCGTAGCGCGGCGAACTCGAGGGCTAGTGGCGCGTATTGGGGGGTATGTATCATGGCAGAGTCCACATTAATCACTCTTATCTAGGATCCGAACGTGAATCGATCAGAATTCCACCTCTGATGGCTGATTAATGGAACTGATCATACAACTAATAGGTTCAATCGCAGACGAGCGAAATTAGAAACATAATGAATAATGAACCGAGGGGTTTACCGTGGGATTTCCCAAGCGCCCGTTCATAGTAATGAATGAAATCGATCTTCCCATGACTCCACTTCGAGCGGGTGGCGGCGTCTCCGCCCCCAGATACACTGAGCTCTTGCAGGTGCCAGCTGCGGGCATGTCTCATCCCTGTCCTTGTCATCGTGATTCTCCACGCGTCCCGGTGCGGGACGAGAGCGACGCAAATACAAAGCAGTCGAGAAAATAAGGTGCCCGCTCCAATGGATTTTCCTATGGCTGAAACCCTGGAAGGTTGCACACGCGTAAGACATGGGCACACAGTGGGCGTCATGGCAGTTGATCGATGCGCCTATCAGCATCCCTTGGGCACGCTGGTTGGGCCCTCGTTTGATCGCGACTTTCGCGCGACCGAGTATTGAAACCCAAAGGCGCCGGACAGGACAAGAAATCAGTTGCAAGAGAGTTGGACAAGAAAGTGCGCGGAGCTCGGTGACTAGGCCGCCTCAGGATGGGGCACTCATACACGACTTCCCTGTGGGCACCGATTTGCATCATTCGGACTGGGTGTTCTGAATGTTCTTTGGTTCACCCAATGCTACGTTCATTTCCGAGCGTCGCGGCTGCTTGTGGCGGCCGTGGTGGCGGCCCGAGGGGGCTTCTTCGCCCCTTCCGGATCAACCAAGTAGTGCCGAGACGGTCGCAGTGAGTTAGCTCAACTGCGCCACTGTCGAGTCATTGGTCTTCTCCCCTTTATTAGTTTAATACTAATTCCGGTATCGATGGAACTGGACCCTGTGCACTTTCAAGATTTCGTCGTATGAAATCTCGGACAAGGACGCAACAACGCACGATATACAATTTGTCAGTGTACACAACTCAGCAGAGAAACTGATAACAACAAGGAAACACGACTCTCTAACTAGCCAATGGGGTTGATAAGCAAACAACACAAAAGGGGCGAAAGGAGTACATCAAGAACACATCTCATCGACCAGCGTTGGCGCTCAGTGATAGTCGGACGTGGTACCAGGGCAGAGCTTGAGTGTGACGGTGGTATTGGAACAAGTGTATTTAACAAGGTCAGCAGGCCTGTAGGCGGGCAAGGAGAGCCGCATGAATATCCGCATTTATTCTGCCATGTCCAACGCGAAATGACGTCACTTATGGGTACCGTCGTTGTCGGGGAAGGCATATGCGTTGTAGCAAGTGTCGTAGTAGAATGGACTGTTGGGGCCAGGGCCAGTATTGTTCACGCAGCCTCCGTCACTGGCAGGGAGGGCATCATCCTCGCACATAACAACAGAAGAACAGCAAGGAGAGTAGCACGAATTATTTGGGCCCGGAGCAGGCTGAGTCCACACGTCAGTACACGAACAAAACCCCCGAGGCAAGCTATACTGACACACCCGGATGAAATAGTGAGCGAACGCATCACACGAACTGTCAGCCGAGGAGATCTCCATCCCAATATTGTGGCCGTAGATGAACGAGATGTCGTACGTCACTGAATTGCGTGCCTGCTGCACGAAAAAGAAACGTGTTCGACGGTTCAGATAAACTACTTGAGCCGGAACTCATAAAGTCAAATTCGGCCCTGTTGAAAGGCGTTATACCATTCCAGAAGGGTCCTCCCGTGGAGCCAATACCCGTAGGGAAGCACCCAGTACCTACGGAAATGAGTGGAACTCCAAGGAATAGCGAAAACGACCGACGGCTCACCGACATTGATAGCACCGTCCCAGTCGACCCATGTTGACTCTGGCACCGGCAGCAAGGTCCATGCTGTCCCGGATAGCACCATGATTGGTCAGTGTTGCGAGGAGAAAAGAAACATAATTGTTAGCTTATACAACAATTCGAGTAGTCTGTTGAAGCTTGCAGGCTCAGCTTTGATGCGTTTTGCAGCGTCGGAGCCCCTTCGATAATTTGGTGTGAGTTGCAGGATCAAGTACAGCTATAGAAAGTCGTGCGACGTAGGTCAGGCCGTCGTGGAACCTGACACGAATCCGTCCGGATAAGATGAATTGTGTCCTATAAAGTTGCTAATTAATTAGATGTCATTAACAATGATCGGAGGCAGGAGAACCGTATAGATGCCAGCGAAACCACCTGAGCGGAGCTACTCCCGCCACCGTCGGATTCAGTGATAGAACACTAGAAAGACAGCTGCCATCAGACCGCATTGCAGTAATATATCGCATGGATTCCGCGAACGGGTGTGGCGAACGTGATGGCCTCGTCGCCACCGCAGTCCATGTTGGACATTGTGAAACCTTCTATAGGGTGAACTGATAGATTTATAGCCAATCAGTGGCACCCCATATAGACATACCGTGTATGTGTAACGCCAAAGGCGTTCTATCGTAGGAGCTCGGGTGAAGTAGAATCCGTTACCCAATATTATGATATTTTTCCCTGTGTGGTATGATGATGGCGAGAAATGTAGTGGCGTCGTCGGCTCGAGCAATTTGAGGGACCACCCCCAAGACCAATATTCGGGATTGAATTGGCGTGTCCGCGGCCTATACCAACTACCAAGCGAATTCACGACTAGGGGACAACGATTGCTACAGAAGGTCGAACACCGGGAAGCAGGCACCAGACGGGCTCGGGCAATAGGCTACTACGAGGGGTGGCCTTGCTGTGATATAGGCGCTACCTGATGATGGCATAAGGGAGCGCCATAAATGTATGATCCTGAATCCATACACGGTTGGTGAGCAGTTTTTACAACATCCTGCGTGGCCGCATCATCATGGTTCTTATTTTCGCCGGGCTGGTGCAACTGTGACGCTGTCGTTGCCACCATAGTACATTTTGTATGCCGATAGAGCAAAGCGCCGCCCCTGCGCGAGATATTGTATCCTTCAATGCAACTGAGCAACACAGAACTTCAGAAAAACACAAAATGACACGCATATATTTGTCAATCTACAACACGGCAGGGAAAGTATAGCAGTCAAAGACACGATTCTCTAGTAAGTCAACGAGGTTGGTATCTGCGATCCTCCATATGCAACATAGGAGGGGCCAAAATGTACCACAAGAAGACATCTCACCAACCAGCGCGTCGCGGCGAGCACCACGCTCAGTCATAGTGGGATGTGGTGCCAGGGCAGAGTGTCAGCGTAATGTCGGTGTTGTGGCAAGTGTAGTCAACAACGTCGGCAGGCCTATATCCGTCTGTGGATGGGTAAGGAGGAGCAACTGTCAAACGTAGACAGCGATGTCACTTACTAGCACCATCATTGTCAGGGAATGCATATGCATTGTAGCATTTGTTGTAATAGAAGGGACTGTTAGGACCAGGACCAGCGTTCTTCACGCAGCCTCCGCCACCGGCAGGGAGAGCACCACCCCTGCACGCCCCAGCAGAAGAGCAGCAAGGAGAGTAGCACGAATTGTTCGGGCCAGGGACAGGCTATTTCTACGTGTCAGTACATGAGCAAGCCCTCGAGGCAAGATGTACTGACGCATCCGGATGAAATCGTGCAAGCAAATGCATCACATGAGATGTCGGCCGAGGATATTTTCATCCCTACGTTGTAGCCGTATATGAGCGAGATGTCGTACGTCACTAAACCGGGTTTGGCCCACTACACGGCAAGGCAACATATTCGACGGTTCAGATGAACCACTCGATTCAGAACTCACAAAGTTGAACTCGGCCCTGCTGAACGGAGTCACACCATTCCAGGTGGGACCACCAGTGGTGCAAGAACCTGCGCTGTTACATCCAGTACCTAGGAAAGTGAGCAAGACCAAAATGGATAGCGGAAGGGACCGATAGCTCACCAACGTTGATGGCACCATCCCAGTTGGAACTAATGCCCATGTTGACACTAGCACCAGCAGCAACATTGACGTCATTCCTGATGGTGCCATAGCTACTCTGGGTGTAAAGAAAGACAGATTCGGAGCACTTGTTGTGAACAGTCAGAGACTCGGCCTGAGCCGCGGTCACAAGTGCTGCGAGAGCAAGAGAGGAGAGGAGAGACATGATCATCAGAGTAGTCGGTTGAACTGGAGGTTGGGGGCTTGCAGGCCCAGCTTTTATACGTTTCGCTGCATGTTTGGGGTCATTGAAGTAAGGTCCACGTATAGCTATAGCTTAGACGCTGCTCAAAGCGGCTTGATGGAACTCTACACGAATCCGTGCAGGTAGGGAGAAATACCTTCCATAAAGGTCCTGATTAGCACTGGGAGGACCATATAGATGCAAGGTGAGATCACCATGGAACATCCTAAGCGCGGCCGGTCTCGCCGCCACCAGATTCAGTAATATAACGATAGAGAAGCAGGCGCCGCCCAGTATTGTGCAGATCCCACTACACTTGTATGGGATTCCGGACATGGCGAACGTGACGCCCTTGTTGCTGCCACAGCACACATGAAGTCGGATGTCTCTATGGGGTAAAACATTAGGTTTATAATTGACTGATGCTAGTAACACCCTACATGGACATACTCTACGGCGTCAAAGGTGCCCTGCAGGAGGAGTCAGAATGGAGTGGAGCTGGTACCTGTTGCTCGGGCAATACTATCGCGTTCTTCCCCGTGTGATGTTCTATTGGTTTAAGAGACCATCCTGCATCGAATCGGCCTCCTACGGGTGAAGTTCATAGCTAGGAGGTATAGTGACTGCAAAAAGTCAGATGCCGAGAGACCGGTACGCGGTGGACCCAATATCTAGAGTTGAGGTGGCCAGTCTTTTCTTGAGATAGGAATAAGTCACTGCCTGTTAACGAGAGTTATAAGTGTATGATCAAAGGTGGCTGGAACATTTGGACTCCAACAGAGCATACGCAATGACCAATGGCGGCAACCCGCTGAGGCACAAGAACTCGTCCTCGCTGTTATGAAGACAGAGATAGGATATTAGGAAAAGGTTACATACCATTGCCGTTGGTTTACTCCAGAATTAAACCTCCGCGATATTGGGTCCAGCGCAGAAAGACATTTGAAACACGATATATTTGTCTACACAGCAGATGGAATACAACAACAAGAAAACGGGATTATCTAGAAAGCCAACGAGATTGGTAACACGGAAAGAGCCAAGACGTGTACTAATCAGGGAGGCACGGTGCACCTCGCCGAGCACTGCTGTCAAACGTTGTGCTCAGTGATAGTTGGACGTGGTGCCAGGGCAGAGCGTCAGCGTGATGTCAGTGTTGGGGCAAGTGTAATCAACAAGGTCAGCAGGTGTGTATCCATCTGTATCAGGGGTAAGGAGAGGTGGCACATCAGCATCCATATTTATCAATATCCACTCGGATGTGAATAGTAACTTCACTTACTGGCACCGTCGTTGTCGGGGAAGGCATATGCGTTGTAGCAAGTGTCGTAGTAGAAGGGACTGTTAGGACCAGGACCAGCGTTGTTCACGCAACCTCCACCACTGGCGGGGAGAGCACCGCCACTGCACGCGGAAACAGAGGAGCAGCAGGGGGAGTAGCATGAATTGTCCGGACCAGGGACGGGCTATTTCTACCTGTCAATTTGCGAACAAACACTCAAGTTAAAGTGTACTGACGCATCCAGATGAGATTGTGCAAGCGAACGCATCACATGAACTATCAGCCGAGGAGATCTCCATCCCAACGTTGTAGCCGTAGATGAGCGAGATGTCGTATGTGACCGAACCGGGAATTGCCCACTGCAAAACGAGACACATGTTCGACAGTTCAAACAAACCACTCGAGCCAGAACTCACAAAGTTGAATTCAGCCCTGCTGAACGGAGTCACACCATTCCAGGTGGGACCACCAGTGGTGCAAGAACCTGCGCTGTTACATCCAGTACCTATGAAAGTGAGCAAGACCCAAATGAGCAGTGGAAGAGACCGATAGCTCACCAACGTTGACGGCGCCGTCCCAGTTGGAACTAATGCCCATGTTAGTACTCGCACCAGCAGCAACGTTCACGTTGTTGTTGATAGTACCATAACTAGTCTGAGTGTAAAGGAAGACAGATTCGGAGCACTTGTTGACAACAGTCAGAGACTGGGCCTGAGCCACAGTCACAAGTGCTGCGAGAGCGAGAGAAGAGAGAAGAAGCATAGTTGTTAACCTGTTGGAGTAGTCTATTGAACTGGAGGAGATTGAGGCTTGCAAAGCCAGCTTTTATACGTTTTGTTGTGAACTCGGAGCCTCTCCGGTGACTTAACATGAACTCCGGGGACACTGACATACGGTGTAACTATAGCTGGGCGCTGTTCAGAGTGGAGCAGGCCTGATGGAATCCTACACGAATCCACCCAGACAGAGGAGGGACCTCCTATAATAATAGATCGTTAGCACTGAACAGAGTAGAAGGTATAATCCTGTATTACGTGGGACTGGGTACGGCCAGTGTGATGCCTTGGTTGCCACCACAGCACATGAAGTCGGACAACCCCAATAGGGTAAACTGTTAAATTCATAATCGGCCGACGAAACCGCAGACATACTGTGTAACGCCGGAGGTGTCCTACCATAGGAGCTGGGATAAAGTAGAAGCCGGTACTTGTTACTCGGATAATGTTATTGTCCTTCCCTATAGTGTGATGATCCTGAGAAAGCACGATGAATCAAGTCCACGAGAGGGGACCCTGGTGCAAGACATGGTGGTCTCATTTGACTCGGAGTATCATCTGGCCTACTGCGGGCGAAGTTCGTAGCTAGGGTCACTGTTTTCACAGCATGAGAGGAAAGGTGATCACTGCAGAAAGCAAAACACCCGAAGACGGGCACCTGGCGGGTACGGGAAAACTATTATGATCAGTGATGTATCAACGCAGTCATAAATACCTAAGGTCAATGTGATTAGTCTGTTCTTGAGATATGTAGGTGCTCGTCGACAAGAACTATCAGGAAATTATGGAGCGGGTCATACATGATGACAAACGGTGCCAAACCCGCGGGCACAAGAATGGTCATGGTCGGCAACTTCAAGTTCGACTAAGAGGACCCACGTCACCAGGCGTGGCCACCGAGCCTTTGAATCCGTAGAGGCTCACATCAGTGCCGCAGCATCATAAGGTGGCATGATCAGTGCAGAAACATCGACGGGTAAACAGAACTGCGCACATGAAGAGGAAACCAGAGTATGTTGATTTGTCTAACTCAGCGTGGCACTGTG
>JBBPKT010001067.1:0-11239 GCA_038089395.1 Pulveroboletus frians
AGGTGTGATCTGAAATAACCAGTGCATACATTTGATTGTAAATTGCCTGTGGAACAATAGCCTTGATCCATTGATAATTGTGAAGTGAGAAAACGTTGACCAGGTAAGCATTGGTGGGCACATGATCAATGAGGTCCCTTGCCCAAGATGTGAGTAAGTGCTCTTGCTTTTCATAAATGGCCCTTGTAGAACTACAGTAGGACATAATGCAGTCATGTTGAACATTGACAGCACAGATAACATCCTGGCACAGAAGATGCAGTTACAACATAATGATTATTGTATAACTGCAGGCAAGATAGCTTACAGATGGCTGGACAATGATCATTTGTTCCTATGCCAGGTATTTGATGCATAGAACACGTAGGTGGGGATGCAGATCTGGAAGGAATTCCATGAGGTTGATTATGATGTGAGTGGCAAGATGGCACTGATTAGAGGGAACCAAGACTTCTCTGACTGTTCCAACCCAATATCCACTGCCATACTTAACAACTACATGCATTCCCACCTTTGGCTTGTCTCCTTGTGCTGCTGTGAACAACATGACTTGGTAGAACTGGTTTTCTTGTGAGGGAATAGTTGATGTGACACACTTCACAGCCTCAGTTTCCTTCCAATCAACTGGGGGCACAATCTCTGTATTCACATTGCTGCTCTTGCACATTGGTAAGTGCACTGCACCTTCAGAAGAGGGTGAGCAAATTACTGAGTGCAGAACAATTCAAAAAAGAAAACTGACTGACTTTGGGAGGTTCTGTCTCAGGGAAACCAAGTAGGTGACGAAGGTGAGGGTGTTCATTCATGTACTTTGCAGTGCTTGACCTGGCTTTGACCCACTTTCCAGTGGTAGGATCACACCAGATGCCACTAGTAATGATATGTTTGATGCTATCCTGTTCTGCAAAGAGCTGACATACGTCATGACTCAGTGCCTGACAGTTGCTATATATTGATGCAAGACAGGAAATGTGATTGAAAGATTCATAACACTCAGTTGAGAAGAGAAGAGCAGGGCCAAATCTTTGGATGAACATGGGAAAATGGAGAAGAAAGTGGAACTTGGCCTTTGTCACCAATATACTTGGTGCACATTGTGCACTGATTGTGAGGAAGTCATTGATGGTACATGAAAGATCAGCCTGACAGATCATAGCAAATTAGTATCATGCAAGAGTCCTTTGTGGAGGTGTACTGATAAGGTATGATTCCATATCATCAATCAATGTATGCCAAAGGAGGACCACGAGTTTCCCAATTTCTAACCAACCTTGGAGAATGGTTTGTGGGATGAGATTGTGGATTAGATAGGGCATAACTTGCACAATACTTTTAAAGTGTTTCCTGACAAGACTATTCCTGTATCTCATGATGTAGTCAGCATTGAGCATTAGGGAATTGAGGCCTTCTTTGTTGACAGACTCCAGGTGCATCTGAAATATTTTGAAAGAATGGCTTTTATTGAGAATGTAAACTGTTTGCCCCTAAAAGTACTTAATGACACCAAGAAGTATCATATGCAATATTTCTGTTGGGGTATCTTTGTGGATATCCAGTCTGCACATCCTAAGGAGTGGGTTAATACAGTCATTGAGTGGCTGACCTCCAAGCAATGTTTCTAGTTCGTTTTCCAGACATACAGCAACCTCAGCCTCTGGTCATGCTGGAGAGCCAGCAGTTCTCTTGCGTAGGGCCTTGCCAAGCTCCAGCAGCCTGTCAATGATCATGGCAGTCATACTGTCTTAAACACTGGTTTGACTGACAGCCATCCTAATCTTTTCAGAGCCACTGGAGAGCCTAGAAAGCTCAATCTGGTATTTAATTTGAGTATGGGTATTCTCAGGTGTATGCAACTCACCACACTGAGCAGAGTAATTAGGATACTATGAGTGAACAGAGTGGTAAGTACCTGGAAAATTTCACTATATCCCTTGTCAGTTTTCTTCTCCACATTCATGCTGCCAACTTTGCAAGTACGGAAAAATTAATTACATCTTAAGCCCCCATGGCTACACTTCTCAGCTTGCATTAGGTTATCTCCTGTAATGATTAGGGGATAGGGAATAAGCATAACCTCTTCTTGATGCTTGATATTGAATGTTATGATTGGGTCATCAGCTGCTCTGCTGGGAAACAGTTTTGTACAGAAAACATAGATGATTCACAATAGAACATACCAGAACGACTCTCTAATGCCATGTATAAGCTCCATTGGAGTGACATGGGGCAACTCTGATATGAACTGAATAGAGAACTCTTGCTCAAGCATCTGGCATGGTAGCAAGCTGTTTGACATGTAAACTACATGATGCTTGTTCCATTCTTTCGATATATTGCCTGAGACATCATCCATGAATATGACTAAGGGTACAGTATAGACCATGTGCCCACCCGACTTCATCTGGAGTGGGTTTGGCATGCAACTAGTGAATACATTAGAGGTAGCTGTAGGAAGCTTCAGGATCTGTGCCTGCATGCATGAAAAGGCATGACGCACCTGTAAATCGGATTCCAGGCTGACCAGATTGGTGCATGAGTTCCTCAAAGGTGTTAAAAGACATTGAAACAGGGACAATGATCATCTCTGGATCAACTGCAAATTCCTCCTGTAATGAACAATAAAAAGAGAGTATAATATGGCCATAGTGAGGACAAACCACAATCTTAGAAACTTCTTGACCCAGAGCAAGGATGATAGGCTCCTTGGGATCTCCTTCTGATGGCATCCTTGCTTGGAAGAATTTTTTTGATATGAAGTACTCACCTGATGATTGTTGAAGTAGTTCATTGATGAAGTAGGTAGCACGATCGACGCAGATATATGGGGGTGCAAGGTCATCTGGAAGATACTCCAGCATCTTACTTCCATGATGCACCTGTGATATGTGGCCCTGTCCATCCTCAGGGTATTCTTGCATTGCAAATCAAGTGAGTGGGTTTGTGAAGTCCTTTATCCAGAATAGGTCAATATATTGAGACAGTTCTTTGTACTGGCTGTTTTTACTTACCATGGTGATTGCCTTACTGATTGCATTGAGGTAGAATATGTTACCTGAGGCAGCCATCGCCTTCTCTGTTGGTGTTCCAAGGAGTGTTTGTTATGATTTATCGCTATGCTCCTTTCTCCTATCAGACTTACTTCTCCTCACTTAGTTCTCTTTACACTAAGCTCGTAGTTCTTTCCATCACATGCTTGTTTATTCTCCCTTCTTCTAGAAGATTCTATGATTACTCATTGAGTTCCTTTTGCCATTGTCTTGCTGACTCAATGATCAGTCAGCCATTGTTCTTTCTTATTCTTTCAGTTTCCATATGATTACTCAGCGACTCTTTGCTCTCATATATAAATCTCCAAGTAACCGCTGTATTCCTCAGCTTAGACCTACTTGGCATATCACATCCTAACCTTCCTCTTTATGTGTCTCTGCTCTACACCTGAGTGAGCACTTTTGCTCTCCCTGCGTCCCATCCCGATTACAAGGGATTGTCCTTGATCTACCTGTTACACTGGGAAGTCTATTGTCTGGTCTCACCAGGATGAACCCTGGTCTTGCTGTTAGCAAGATACCCCCTTGTCTCAGTATCTTAGGACCTTCGCCAAGTTCATGCTTGACCCTTTGGGATCAAGCATAACAGTGTTGTGATGTGTTCTTGTACTTTTCTCATAGCATATATTGATGGTATCTCAGAAGCACTGAGTGCCTTTGCCCATGCTAGGACTGCCACCTTCTGTGCCTGTAAGAACCTGAGATGAGAGGAACTAAACAAAAGGTGGGTTGAAAGTTCCTATATATCTGTCAGGAGAAATTAGCTATGATATCCTGCAGAGGCCTACTGGCATTGATTTCCATGGATATAATGCCTTTGTGGGGGAAACATCTGCAGCCACCTCAAACCCAGTGTGCTGAGAAGCTCTACTGGCGACAGCTACAAATGTCACTTAGCAAAAGAACATATCTCTAATTAAGGAGAATGCAAACCTTGAATGTCAATGCCAAAGTTCTCATCTGTTCTTTCAAAAGTAGGAGGCACAAGATCCAGTTCTTCAACGTCTTCAAGCCCTAGTTCATCTTGGAGGGGGTAGAGAACCATCGAAAAGATAGATTCCCCTCATTTAATTTTCTGTTGTGTTGCAAACTCTATGAGCATACACCACCAGCCTTGGCTTTACAGGCTATTACCGAGCCTGGCGAGGGAAGAGAGAAAAGGTTTGGGCTCACGCGCACCAATCACCCACAAGGTAGCGGGATAACAAGTGGTAAAAGCTGGGGACGCCAGCTGAGACACTTGGGTTTATATAGTACAGAGGACAGTGCACGGACTATAGGGTCCGTGGGATAAACTACTATACATGGCTAGTACAAATACACAAATGTGAGAGAGTTCCCACCAGGGTTAATGGAGATTAAAAGGGTGTACCAGCCATGAGGCATGATGTCATATGATGTCATGGTCTGGGCCCGGGTCATGTGACGGATCATGTGACCGAGAAAAGAAAGGGCATGAAGATGGTTCATAACATGTTGCATCTCATTGAAGTAATCATTGATATGAGTAGTATGTTCAGCTTGGAAGTCATCCCAGAGCTGGCTTAATGGCACATTGGGATCACTGCTTGTGACATTAGATAGAAGCAGAGCCACAGGGGTGCTCAGTACAGTCCCATCAGGCTTTAGTGCTGGTTGAAGACATTCAGGTCATTTAAGTTGCAATGGTATCTGTGATCTATTCTGCCCAGAAATTTTCTCAAGGTTCCTCTGATGCTTTTTTGATTGAATGTGCTCTTCCACATGGCAGTGATGTATCAGTTTTGGCACAAGGTGATGACTTGAGCATATTTTGCATATAACACAGTCTGAATTGGCATCAACCTTGATGAACACTGTGAAGGTATTTAGAAGTAATCAGTACTGATTTTAAGCTCTGATTGTTTCTATCAAGAGAAAGTGGTTGTTTCAAAGACTTGGCCATGGAAAAACATGTGAATGTTCTCTGTTCCCTGTGTGCAGTACATAAGCTCCTATGTTGTACCAACAACTTGTTTTACCATTGTGCTCTTTGTTGCTACACTTCTCCAGACCCAAATAACATCTACTCAAGCAGTTCAGAGCCAGGGAATGGAATGCTACATGTAACAGTACCATAATTTGTATGGGCTATGCACTACTTAAACAAAGATGTACTCCGTAAAAGATATTCTGTAAGATGTCTCCATCAGATGATTTCTCAGAACATTAGTTGGACTGAATCTGTTCCTGATCAGATGCCAGTCTACAACTGGCATGGGACATCACCAAGAGCAGCCATGTTGGAAGGGTCAATCACATCCTGACTTTCAGTACAAGATGTGGAGAAGCATGACATCACTCATGGAGAAGTGACAAGTGCAAACAGTAGCCTTGTTGATGGCCAGTTCACTAGTGATGAGAATATCAGTTTCATTGGAACAAAGAGTGGTAGTACCAGCCAATTCTTCAATGGCATCATTGATATTTTGTTTGGTATCATCACAAGGGGGATCAAAACTTGGAGAAGACTGATCAGCTCAAAGCTATTCCCTCTAGCTTCTGAACCATTGCAATCCGACTCTTTGTAAGCAACAGCAAGGTCATGAAGATCATGGACTGTAAACTCCTCCATATCAGCCTCAATTCTGTTTGTAACTCCATCAGCCTTGTTGCAAGCACAAAAATTGACAATAATACCAGCCATACCTTGGTGACACACTTGAGCTTGCCAGATAACTCTTCAAGATAGGTGATTTCCATGCACTTGTTGACAGCATGGAACCTGAGAGGGATCACAAGAGTGGTCACAGAGGAAGCATCAATCACACCCTGATTTTGGTACTAGGCCATAGGCAGTGAGAAGCATAACATCATCTCCACAGAGAGGCTGCTAAGTATGAATGGTAGCTTTGTCAATGATCAGTTCATTGGTGATTAGCACCAGTCTCACCAGAACAGAGAATGGTGACACCAGCCAATTCTTCAATAGCAGTGATACAAGAGACAATCACCTTATGCTCACTGAGCTGCTGACAGCGAGAGTAGCTGACTAGATAGTCAGTATGGTAATAGGGATACCACCAATCAGGAGGGTGACAATGTTATTGAGGCCATGACAGTAGTTGTACCTAAAGCCACTGTAGAGGGTCAAGGGTTTCAATGAGAATGAAATTTACCAGCCAGAAA
Organism: Pulveroboletus frians; assembly: GCA_038089395.1. Lineage (NCBI taxonomy): Eukaryota > Fungi > Basidiomycota > Agaricomycetes > Boletales > Boletaceae > Pulveroboletus > Pulveroboletus frians. Next base: position 6,195 of record JBBPKT010001067.1, read on the forward strand.
GAGCCGACTTCAGAAATTTCTTTTGCAAGTGACATGTGATATTGTTATCTTGTCCAATGGCACCAGCAAAAACGAATAATATCAAGTTAATCACCACTCACCTTGCCCTTCAATCATCAAAATCATCAGAATAAAACAGATCACATGCCTTGGGTATCTATCATCAAAGATATTGTGACATTGGAATGGAGAACCTGGAACAGTAGTAGGGTTCTTCTCCCCTTGCTTAGATGTCAGTCCACTCTGATTGTCAAAATAGAATGACTCACTATAGGAGCCTGCAGCCTCCTATGGTTGTAGGTCACCTTTTCTAGCTCGTCCAGGTGTCCATCAAGCCTCCCAGTCATGTCTCGCATCTGTTCATACCATCTTGAGGTCAGTCCATTCCGTCTTTCATTTATCCATTCACCTGACTTGTCTATCCAGTCCTGGACTTGTATGTATCCATTTCATCCGGTCCAGTTCCATCAACCGGATCAGTTCCATCAACCAGATCATCTCTCACCAGTTCCATCCTCTATTTAGTCTCATTTGACTTTTAATTACAATATTTTGTGTTTCTTGCTAACTTGCTACCTAGACTCGAGCATCCCTTCATAGGGCCTCATGCATTGTCATAGTTACAAAGTCCAGGGAAATGCCTGGACTATAAATGTATTGTATCAAGATCTTGAATCTCATCAGTTTGGCACCCACTGGTCATCTCCTATCATCTGAATCCCCCTCTTCTCATTGTCTGTATCATTCTCAACATCATTTCCCTCATTATCATCAGTATCTGGGTCCTTGTCCTTGACTCCTCATTTGTATCTGGCCCTTGTCCTTGGCTGGGTTTTTCCCCTATCATCATCAATCTTGCTCAGCTTCATCAATTTCATTCATCATCATCAATTTCCACTCGTCTTTGTCAGTTTCTCTTCACCTTTGTCAGTTCCATTTGTGTTTGACCCCTATCACTCTCAATCCAGTCCCATCTGTGACCACATTCATGTGTGCCCAGTTCTCATTGTCGACCAGATTCCTCATCTCCTGTCTGGAATACCATCCAGAACATTCTCCTCTTGCTCTAGTGTACTGAGGTTGGTTGTAGTTATCTGTCCCCAATACTAACCCTCCACAGGACCCCTTGGGACGAGAATACTCAACCCCTACACACATCACCCCACACCCACTAACCATCTTTCATCACATACCTCTTATTTGCCAGCAAAGAGATCCCAATATCAAAATCAAGAGGTCCTGTATATAAGCAAAACATGTGCCAGAGATGCTCAGTCGAACAGATCTGTATAGTTGTCTGCAGGAGGTTCTGTGGAATCAGGGATGTGCAAGCTGAGTATAAAGGTTACCTACTCACTACTTATTAAATACACTGATGCTAGGTTTCATCTTGTCATGGGGATAATTCCAATCTCTACTCCTTCACATCAAGGGAATGGACCCAGTAGCCCAAGACAGAGCGCACCAGAAGTACTATGAAGGCATGCAAATACTGTGTGTAAGTCCAAATCTTCTGACTCATGAGTTGTTACTAACTTCATCTCACATCATATGACCTGAAATGCTTCATCGATGTTTTGGCATGCTTCCAACAGCCCTCTGTGCTGAAGCATCCTATTATTCTGTTGCAACAATGTCGACTGCCATTAGCATCAAAAATTCCCCTGGAAAGGATGGATATATCCCTAGCTTGTTCAAACCGTCTATTTGTTTCCATGGTGCAGATCACTTTGGACATCTCACTGACCACCTTGTAACTCATTTTTTTGCCTGTAGAGACCAATTGTATGAACAGTAACACTCTGACCCAGCCCAAGCAGGTTTCTATTCACCTTTTGGACAAATTGGCTTGACCCCTGTCCATTACTTGTGATATGCCCAAGGCAAAACCTGTTGCAGGCAAACCATTGACACTGGTAAGTTCCCCACCATTGTTTGCTTTGCAAGTTCTTATACCAGCAGGCCATGTTTCCATTCCTCCCACTCCCACCTCGATTTGACCCCTCTGATGCATGTCAGTGGCAATGGCTGGCAAAACAAATCAAACAGTGCTTGATGATTGACCCCCTTTTTAATTCCATTTATCCAGAGTGCTACCACTTGATGTGAGAGCTATTCTGGATGGCATTTGTCGCTGCCTACCCTGGATTTCCTTATGGTGACTGACCTTGTTGGAATGGACACATCATGATGGAGGGGGATTTTATATTATATTGGCTATGGAAAGATGAGTACAATGAAATGCTAGATATGTCCCTTATGGCCCGATTTGTTGTTTGAAAGCAGTTTAGAAGTATCGTTTTGAACATGTCAATACTTCTCACTCAGTAGTTCTGCAGTGTTATTTGTATATGTTTATATATCTTGATTGTGTCTTGAATACAATCCAGTTGTTGTGCAGCATCATTAGCCTAGGCAGCAGGCCTCAAATAATCAGTCTGTAGCAGTGCACCACAGCAATCATAATTGGCAGCACACATGGGGGCCAGATTCTCAGTCAATAGCCTGAACATTCACAGAATATATGAACAATGTCTAGTGAATACCCCTCTGGACATCCAATTCACACACTCCATGACCACAGTGCAGTGTACTATCATGCATGTTCACTGGACATCTGAATATGAGCTCCCTAATTTGTCAGCTGGATGCCCACTCAATCACATTCAGGTGTGGGACTGGCCTTCCTGGCAGTATATTGCACAGACACTTGCTCTTTGACACACTGTGAATAGTGTAGGGATTGTATCCAGCACATAACACCAATGTACACACAGTACTTAATACATATCTCTCTCACAAATTCTGTCAATTGTCAGTTCTCTAATAACTTAATTTGGGCATGTAGGGGGGGCCTTTATTATGTAATGTTGCCAGTGAAGCCAGATTCCATGCCACAACTTACCATATATGGAAGTTACATGAAATATTAATTTCATAAGATGTGAACCAAAGTAAGTAGTTCTGAGCACAACAAGTGACATTGACTCACCATGGACACATCAAAATAAATGTGTAAAATGGTGCTGCAACAAGCCAAGTAGTGAAAACCAGGCACTCAGGCAACTACTAGTCTAGCACTACTCACAAAACAACTTTCCTTATATGGTAACAACTTGAGCATGCCCAAAATGGACTACAGCCAAATTCATCCAGCCTGCTATCACATGTTAGAATTAGTATGATACACATGGACCTAGCTTACACAAGCACACTCTGTAACTTGTGCACTACTTTCCTTTTGTGCATCTCAGTGATATTGGGTTGCCTATGAGAGTTGAGTCATGAGATCATAGGTTTAGTCTTTATATCATATGGTAATAGATTATTACTTTCTCTATTCACTTCTGGGCACTAAACCCAAACATTTATATTCTTCAAAGCATTTCAAATCCTGAGACACATCATATCTATATGGGATATCACAGAAGAATATCATCTGTCCTGGTTATACCTTGGGCAAAATGTCTAATCACATCTACAGATACTCACCTGATATGTGCAGGGCTACTCAAGCTTTTGAGTTTGTGCACTCTGATTTAAAGTTATTTCTTATTAGATCTTACCATTGCTACAAGCATATTGACCAAGCAGTCCCTTTTCATAATTCAAATGCAATTTAATGTGAAGATCAAAGAACAGATAGAGGGAAATGGTATGTTACAATTCTTACTCTCGTTTGTTCTTTTTCCTTTCTCTTGGACTCATATCCCTCCTTGCTTAGTTCTTATTATACTAAGCTTGTAGTTCCTTCACTCACATGCTTGATTATTCTCCCATGTTCTTCATCATTCTATGCTTACTCATCACCCCCTTTTTGCCATTGGTTCACTGACTCAATGATCAGTTAGCCTATTGTTTCTTCATCTTCTTTCAGTTTCTATACAATTACTCAGCAATCCCTCAGCTTTGTATATAAACTCACTAAGTAGCTCTGGTGTATCTTTAGCTTAAACCTACTTGGCATATAACATCTCATTTCTATTCTATGTCTCTGCTCTACACTTGAGTGAGCACTTTTGCTCCTGTCTGCATCTCATCCTGATAACAAAGGATAGTCCTTGGCCCACCCACTTCAATGGGAAGTCCCTCATCTAGCTTCCACTAGGATAAACCCTTAACCTTGCTGTCTGTGAGATAACCCCTTGTCTTCAATTTTAGGATGTTCAACCAAGTTCATGCTTGACCCTTTAGGATCAAGTGTAACACTTTGACTCTGAGAGTGATATGGATGACGATGACAGCTCCATATATGACAGAGACAGGCCTTACCAGCATCTCTTGGATGAAATCTTAGCACTTTGTGATGAAGTAGAAAGGGCAAGATACCTTGATCACTTGCAGGTCCCACTTCTTCATGCCCTATGGGATCTTTCATTCCAACTCAAATAACTTACAACTTCCTGTGTTAATCTAACTGGCAATCTTTCTAAGCCATGCTAGTCACTATGGTAATACAATTTCCCCAGAGGACATTGCTCAATGGGCAGAGGTTAATGTAGGATCAGTGGTCAATTACACACACCATGTTATGATTGCAATCCTAAGTTATCAAAACAAATTTATTCAAATCCCAGCAGTAGATTTGGAGGATACTGAGGTGTCACACATATTTGTAGAAGAGTGGTCTTGTCCAGCTTGGTGAAATGAAATATTTGCTACTAATGGCTCCACAATCCCTTTGTTTCAAAAACTGGGTTTTTTAAGAGAGATATTCTATGATAGAAAGTCAATATACTCATTAAACTGCTAGATACACACTATATTACTATTTGTCCATCTGTTCTCATGGAGTGACCCATGGTGAGTTGATAGCTTGTCATCATGTCACATAATTTACTTATTGTGGACTATGGCCTTGGCCATCTTGGGAGTGTTCATGATGTGTATGCATTTCTAGAAACACATATTGCACAATATCTAGAGGAGCTGCTTTCTCCTGGGCACTTGATATGAGCTGATAGTGCATACCCAACACAGACATGGTGTGTAATACCATTCAAGTTGATAAGAACTGGCAGTCTGTCATAGTTAAAAAACATTTA
>JBBPKT010001068.1:0-11238 GCA_038089395.1 Pulveroboletus frians
TCCCCCGCCTCTTGGTCACCCGGACGATCTCCCGCACAGACGCCCACCAGTGTCGTTTCGTGGTGAGCCCGCTGTCAGACACACCGACGCTCGCATGGCTCGACTCCGGATCGTGGAGTCCACTGGCGTAAGCGGGTTCGAACACGGCACCGTGCTTGATCGCGGTGCGGACGAGGGTCTGTTTGAGGTGGAATGGCGGGCAGGGTTGGGTGAGGGGTAATGCGATGATGTGCGCTGTGAATGGCGAGGGTTGACTATGCGTCAAGCACGCTGCGGAGAACGTGGCTTGGGTCGTAGGCACGAGCGCAATGAGGTTGTATGCGCCCGTGATCGATCCATTCGCACTCGTCTGTGGGCGGGACGTTCAGCACGAGTAGACAGGACGATGAAAACGCACCAAACCGAGCCCTTTCTCGCTCTCGTTGTTGAGATGCATCGTCAGCCGTTTCAGAAACACGACGCCGGGTCTCTTTTTCAGCTGGGGCAACACCGTGTCCAGAATGTTCATGTGCGTCTTTGGGTCAATCTTCTCGATGGTCTGGTTGAGCGCGACGACGGTTTATTGCAAGCGTGAGCGTGAGTGGGGTGAAAACGAGCGGACTGACGGTGGACGAGGAGGTCGACACGAGCGTCACCTACCGCATTCAATGATGGTGGTACTTTTCGCCCAGCAAAAGTCGAGGTGCTCGAGCATGATATTCCAACGTGCAACGCTGATCGAATAAATCAGAAATTGATATAATATGGTTATTTCCTGTACAACAAAATTGCGGGCCATAGCGTTAGATGATGATCTTTGCGTCGAGACCACGTACGAACGAGTTCGAGTGAGAAGAGTAAACGTAGATAGGGTGTAGACTGCTACCCATCGGCACGATTTGTCTTCGCAAGCGCAGTCGCCATCGTTTTCGACGGAGATGTAGTGGATTCGGAAATAGCTAGAAGCGGAAGTGAGCAGACGCAGTCGGCCACGATGGTAACCTACACGTCAAAAAGACTTTTCGAACCAGTATAATGGGTAGGCGCTGATGAGCCACGTTAGCAGGGCGTTGACCCACGTTCTGGGCCGGAAGAGTCGAAACAGGAGGCTCGTGTCATCTCCGCTAGCCAGGAGTAGAGTGAAGGCGAGGGAGAAGCGGCAGAATAGGCGAATGTGTTGTAGAGAAGTCGGTAGCTCAATACGGAATTCGCCAGAGGCTCGCATACTTGTGTTGCGGGGGGTACACTGGCTGAGGGTCACGGCGTGAACATCGTCCTAGCTGGTCCATTTGGAGCGGACATGGCACCTCGTAGTAGTCAATGGCTGCACTCTGACACTACTCCAAGCGTGGACATGGGAGATGCCGACAGCAGGTCTGTGGCAGTGCCTCAATCAATCGTCCCGACAGCTTCATTTGAATCGTCGCTTGGGTCATTTAGCGGGTGGCCACCTCCATCGACATGGGAAATCGCGAGGTGCGTGTCTACTTTCTAGGCAGTGGACGAAATAACACAGTCCTTGCACAATGACACCCTCCACAGCGCGTCCTCTAAACGTGCACCCTACCGTCCCTGTCATGGCCCATGTCCAGTCCATCACCACCGCATCCACGATCAGAACTAGGTACTTCCTCAAACCCACCCCGTCAGACTCATTCCAAGGCCGATCGAGATAGGTCGTCTCTGCGCCAAACGACGCTAAAGTGAACGTGCATGCAAATGTGTCGAGGTGGCAGAGGCTCGGCGCTGTGTGCACTGGTTGCGGCAGGTTGGGGAGGAAGTGGGGGATGACGCACTCGCCGACTAGGGTATGTCTGACAATATCTCGAGTGGCCCTAGCACGTCACTCACACTTACCCTGTTATCCTCGCCATCGCCATTTGTCGCCATCATCCGTCCCATCCCTGTCAAAAAATTCTTTTCAAGCCCCGAGGTCGCTTGTGTGTCTAGACCTAGAACATTATGCATCAACTTCCACCAAATGTACCTCACGTTGGCGCGTGCCCCTCTTGTGCATCCACAAACTGGTCCTCGTGTAGCTCGGTGTCCAGGAGGAAGAGCATATCGTTGGGTCCGATGCTCAATTATTCCTTTAGCCCTGCCGCAGTCCCATTCAACGCATGGACGAGTGCCTGCCGGGCCCCGATCGATCCCAAATCCACCAGCGATGCCCACAGGACGAGCATATACGACATATAACCCCCACACTCATCCAGCTGTGGTACGTCTGCCGGGATACGCGCACAATGGCTTCTCCCCTGTTGCTTATCGCTGAGCTGGAGCCCCCGGGCAATTCTTCCCGAATAGACTACTGCAGCGTTTTTGGACCGAAGGGGGTGGGTGGATGAGGCTACGGTTGGGGAAACAGGTGAGTGTGATGGCGTTTTCGAGTGCGATTCATTGATTGCCGCTAGGGGAGAGAAGGCGAGGTACCCAGTGGTGGGGTCGGTGCGAAGGACCTCGAGGTGTGCCTCGGGTTCGTTGATGCCGTCAAGGGTGATATCCGGCATGGACTGCGGGGTGGTAGGCACCATCATGGACCGAATCTTTGGTTTGTAATGTCAACGTGAATCTGCATTTGCGGTTTCACTGCTTTGATAGGTCGTGCATGCGATTGGATCGTTTCACGGACGCGTATCCTCTCCACTGAGCGATCTGTTTCGAGTTACCGTATGCGCAGCTCGTTCCACCATCCTTTCCGCCTCGGTCCTCATCACATTCACCTTGGTCCCCACCGCTTTGGTGGTGCTCCAGACAGTCCTCATAACTTCTAGACTGTTCTCGCTCGTCCAATGTCCTCCTTATCTGCTCCCTGGCTCATCTCGTATCAACACCAGTCACCTTCTTGGAACCGATGGTCATTTTCGGATTGGTGTGGTGGTTTATTCATCTCGAACACTCCCAGCTAAGTATTCTCATATCTGCTTTATTTGATTGGTCATGATCGCCGCCCAACGCATTCCACACTGGCTTATGCATCTCTATCACTGTCAGACACTTTCTACGCGTCTGTCTCTTGGCCAGGTGCGACATTTGAAGCTCGAGTTCAATGTTACTCGTCCTGGTGCGTGGGCTCATAGGATGGTTCAATTATGCTTCCCGTAGCTCTTGTGGGTCACGATTGTGGCTGGACGGCCTTATCTCCCACTTGGATGACACGATTCTGTTCGTCCTATGTCATACTCATGACGATTTGGATGGTGAGTAACACGCTCTATCTCCCCAAGGTTCCTGTTCTCCAATATTGCGATTATCGCTCTTGGGTTTGCCTCTGCCGTTGCTGATGTGTTTGTGGCGGGAAAGATGGCTCGAGGGATAGCGCCAAGGAGAGAAGACCCTAAATAAGTGTATTTGTATCTCTTGTACATATCAATCCTGCGCTGATACCTGGCGAGAAATGCTATAGAAATTAAAATCACATGGTTGAAGAGGTATCAACGGATGAGAAAACGAGCGAATGACCATACCAAGAAACCAGTCGTCGAGTTCATGTCGCTTATGCATGCACAGTGAAATGAAAAATAAATTTGAAGGCTCGTATGGGAACACAGTTCGGTATCCTGAGCTTGGAAAAGATGTGAATCGGCCTTCTCGTTCACAGGTGTTGGTTCGAGAACAGGGGCTGTATACACTCGATGAGGAAACTCGTGGCACATAGTGGCGTGGCAATTTCCGTCGTTTGAACCTACCATCTCCTCAGTCATCAGTCGTACTCCACTCGCCTTCCAGCTTTCTTAACCATTCCAGAAATGAAGGCTTTCATGAAACAACAAATCAGACGCATCCGATCCCGCATCGGTAGCAGGGCCTCATTTCCACAGCCTGCCCAGCGTCCCGAGGTGCCCAACATGGCAGCCGTCGCGTCCCTTGGGAACTCGGACGATGTGTTAGTCGAGAACAGATCAAGCAGCTCTCTCCCTGTCGAAACAGAAAACGCAGGTTTGGATTCACCGGTCGAACTGGCTGTGGCCCATGTCTCTCTCGAGCAACAATCCGACGATTCATCTGGCGCATCCCCTGGGGACTCGAACAACCTGCCGATCGAAAACAGATTCTCCGGGTCTCACCCTGTCGAGACAGAGAACGCAGCGTTGGATTTGCAGATCGAACAGGCCCCGGGTCCCATCTCTCTCGAGCAACAATCCGTCGACTCACATGCTGCTGGCATGCAGACAGAAGAAGCTCTGGATGTCTCCCACTTCATGCAGGATGTCGACCCAGACCTTATGGCGAAATTTGGACGATTTAGGATTCTTGTGATCGGCAGGCCGAATGCTGGCAAGACGACCATCCTCCAGAGGATCTGCAACTCGACAGACGATCCAGAGATCTGCAATGATCAAGGGGAAAAGGTATGGCTGAGTGAACTGAAATGTCGTGACTAGTTGATGCGTGATCAGGTTGATTTTGTCATCGAGGGCAGCAGGGAGGTAAGCTTGGGGTTACATTGACGTGGTATCTTTGCAAGTCATTTTTACAGCGTGGAGAGCATGATATCCGACGTGGGATGGTCTTCAGAAGTAACCAGAAATTGGTCTTTCATGACTCTCCTGGTTTTGAGGCTGGACATGAGGATGAGTTTGAGACAACAATGAGTTTTATTACAGAATATACAACCACCACTATTTTACGAAAGCAGATCCATGCAATATGGTGAGTGAGCATATTAGGCTAGGTTCTGATGAGATTAATGTGAGCAGGTACTGCATTCCAATGGATCAATATTGCCGTCTTGTCACTACTGCAGAAGAGAAATTCTTCAATGAATGTAATACTGGAAATGGTGATAGATCTTTCTTAATGGTGCTTTTCAGCTCACCTGTTTGAGTGCCAGTGCCAGTTGTGGTTATTTTTACCAAATGGGATGCACTTGTAACAAAAGAAATGCAGGTTGAAGATTTGCAATTACCTTCAGAAGAACAGCTCTTAAGGCAGAGGAAGTATGCTAAAAACAGTTTTAACAAGATGAATATATGGGGGGAATTTAGAAGGATGAAATTTCCTCCAAAGGCATTTGTGAAACTAGAAGGTTTGTGTACATAGATCCTCTACTCTATTGTATTTCACTGATTATATTATTAGCCATGGATGTGGATATATCCAACAGAGGATGTCAAAAATTGCTGAAAGAGACTGCAACTGCATTGAATGAAAATAGATCATTGCAGAAGCTGTTGATTACAGCACAGGAAAAAAATATTTTGCTATGTATTGAATTTGCAGTTAGATAGTAAGTGAAACAATTATTAGATATCTAAAATATGTGTATTGATGTCATACAGTGTGTTGGTGCCCTTTACTGAGTATGTGGAGTGGGCCAAAAAAAATCATAGTCTGGTTAAGGCATTGGCAAGCTGGTTTCCACACACACAGGTAGGATTTAAGCAATGATTACAGTAAAAAGGACTGATGAATGGCCAGGTAATTTATTTTCACATGAAAATGAATTAGAGCTTGCTGGCTGATTTTTTTATTTTGTTTATAAAGAAAGTAAGTTATATATGTGATAACAAAGGCTAATAAACTCATACATGTCTCATGGCATAAATAGAATGTAAGTGATAAATAAAAACAAGAGAATTTACTCTAGGTTCTCACATACTTTTATTAATAGCAGGTAAATAAAATGACAAATAGTTAGGAAAAGTTATATTAATGAATTTATGGTGGGTATCTAAATTCAAAGGGAGTAAGTAATGTATTAAAGAGCATTGAATATGTGTTACTAATAATGTCTTGTGCTATGTTTATCATTGTAGGCAGTAGGTAATCTAAATTAGCACATGAGAATTTGGCTGAAATATTTATATATTAGGAAGTAAGTATGATTTTGTCTAAAAACTAAAAAAAGATTTTCACATAGGTTCCTGCAATTATAAGGAAGTAAGTGAAATATAATATCAGTTTATAGATATATATTTCTCTCACAAATTCACAATAGTTTGTAAGTGATAATATGTGTAATCTGAAAAAAGAAGTTAGTTATGGGTCTCTATGTCATATATTCTGTCACTAGCTGGTAAGTGATTTTGAATGAACATGAAAATATTGTTAATTTTCATCCTTTTGTTCTGCAATTGATAGCAAGTAAGTAATCTGATATGAATATGAAATAAGAATACTACTCACTACTATCTCTTCTGCTGTTTCACCATCAACAGCTTGTAAGTGATGATATAGATCTGGAATGAGAATGCTACTTATTACTATTCCTTCTACTGTTTTACCATTGATAGCAGGTAAGTGATTGGATATGAATTTGAAATGAGAATGCTGCTTATTACTATCTTTCCTGCTATTATATTATTGATAGCAAGTAAGTGATTTGTTATGAATTTGAAATGAGAATGTTACTTATCACTATCTTTTCTGCTATTCTGCCACTGATAGCAAGTAAGTGATCTAACATGGATATGAAATGAGAATACTTCTCATCACTATTTTTTTTGCTATTCTGCCATTGATAGCAAGTAAGTAATCTAATGTGGATTTGAAATGAGAATGCTACTTATTATCATTTCTCCTGCTATTCTGCTATTGATAGTTTGTAAGTGGTCTGATATGAATTTGAAATGAGAATAGTGCTCATTATTATTCCTTCCACTATCTTTCCAATGGCAGGAAGTAAGTCATCTGATATATTTAAAATAAGAATATTGCTTTATATCATCATCTCTTTGCTGTTTTGCTATTAATAGCAAGTAAGTTGTCTAATATGGATTTGAAATGGAAATGCCACTCATAACTATCTCTTCTACTGTTTTACTATTAATAGAAAGTAAGTGATTCTTTGATATGGATTTGAAATAAGAATGCCATTTGTCACCATCCCTTCTGCTTTTTTGCCATTGATAGGAAGTAAGTGATCTGATATGGATGTGAAGTAAGAATGCTACTCAATATCATTCCTCCTGCCATTTTATCATTGATAGTTTGTAAGTGAACTTGAAATGAGAATGCCCTCTTAATCATCTTCCCTGCTATTTTGCTATTGATAGAAAGTAAGTGATCTGATATAAATGTGAAATGAGAATCTTGCTTATCACCATTTCTTCTGCTATTCTGCCATTGATAGCATGTAAGTGATCTGATATGAATTTGTCCACTTTTCACCATTCTATCTGCTACTTTGGCATTAATAGCTTGTAAGTGATCTAATGTGGATTTGATATGAGAATGCTACTCATTATTATTCCCCCTGCTGTTCTGCCATTGATAGTTTGTAAGTGATCTGATGTGTATTTAAAATGAGAATGCTACTCATTACCATTTCTTCTGCTATCTTGCTATTGATAGCAAGTAAGTTATCTAATATGGATTTCAAATGAGAATGCTGCTCATTACCATCTCTTCTGCTATTTTTCTATTGATAGCAAGTAAGTGATCTGATGTGAATGTGAAATGTCCTTCTCATCACTATTTTCTTCTGCTATTCTGTCATTGATAGTTTGTAAGTGATTTGTTATGAATTTGAAGTGGAAATGCTACTCATTATCATTTCTTCTGCTGTTCTGTCACTAATAGGAAGTAAGTGATCTGGTATTGGTTTGAAGTGGAAATACTACTTATCACCATCTTTTTGCTGTTCCCCCATTGATAGGAAGTAAGTGGTCTGATTTGCATTTAAAATAAGAATACTACTTATTATTATCCTTTATGCCATTCTGCAATTGACAGGAAGTAGGTGATCTGATATAAATATGAGATGAGAATGCTGCTAATCACTATCTCTTCTGGTGTTTTGTTATTAATAGTTTGTAAGTGATCTAATATAAATTTGAGATAAGAATTACTTATTACTCTCTTTTCTGCTACTTTGCCATTAATAGGAAGTAAGTTGATCTGATCTGAATTTGAAATTAGAGTTTTGCTTATCAATATCTAATTTGCTAATAGCAAGTAAGCTATGTAATCTTTTGTAAATGTAATTACTACTAATTTTCTTTTTGTTCTTTCTGGTATTATTATCATTTTACTAGGTTGTAAGTGCCATTATAGTAATGAATTCACTAATTACATGTTCATTTCACTATTAATAGCTGGTATGTAATGTTATAATATCTAGTTAATTGTCAATAAAAATTTTTTTCAGGAGGTAAGTAACATAATATGGATTAACTGTATGCATTAGTAATCTATGTATGATTACTTTGCCCAAAATAGCATGTAAGCATTGTGATTTATAATATATTTATATTTTCCTGATTAAACATTATGTTACATGATTATAAACTATACTATTATTCTGATATGATATTTGTAGCTGGTAAATATGTTATTTCCATGTATATATAATATTTGTGTTGCTAAATTGATATTTATATAGGATGTGAGTTTACTTCATTATATAACACTTCTATTATATTTAATTTTAATCAACATTTAGAAGGTGAGATATAGATTTATGCAATTTTTTCTTGCTTACTTAGTGTTATTTCAATAGACAGTTAGTTTTTATATTCAGACATTATGTGTAATACTTAACATTATTTAGATTCTTTCTACTTCCCAGTCTTTCCCAGTAAATCTACTATTACTTTTGCTATATATATACTAATATATAATTTAGGATTTCTCTCAAGCAATTGATATAATACCCATGGTATATATTTATCAGAATATATATAAGTATATATATTAATTTGTTATATATTCTAGGACACAAGAATAATCAGCACCCAAAAAGATATTCTCAAACAGGGCATTGGTAAAATGACCCAGTCTGTATTTCAACAAGTTTGATGTTTTCCATATAGGTCTCATATTAATTCTTCAATATTCCTTTGCTTTTCTTCAACAAAATTCTCAAGATCCCTTTTCTTCAGCTACAGAAACATATGTGAAAGATGAAACATCTTCTGCTGTATCCCAGGCAGTGAACAAGTTCTTTTTAGAATATTCTACCACCTATATCAGAGAGGAAAAAGAGAAACTTATCATGGATGTTATTGCACAGCACCTAGCTAGTATGGATTAATATCAATATGTCCTATTGAAATCTATTCCTGACCTGCACCCAGTCTGACTTGTTATAATCATTATTATCTAACATAGCTGAGTACCACTTTCCTAGCCAACCTTTTACTAGCTCTGTTGACCCATGTAGCCAATACTCTTACTAATGCTTCTCATTACTTCTTTTATAACTTTTTACTATGAGAACACAAGCACCTTGGACAATGCTTGCCCATTCCTATTCTCTTGAGACAATCACCAGGAATAACTGCTTCCATCCTATTTCTGTCCCAAGCATCTTTGTTATGTTTTTCCTGTTCCTACTTCCATTTTTGTATACACCTGGTGGCACCCCTGTTTCCCCACCCCCACTGGACTGGAAGCAATCAGCGGCCGCCCCAAGCACGTCGATCCAAAACATCAGGTGCAGTAGGTCATACCCCAAATCGTGTGACCCCCTCCGAAAAAAGAAGACGAGTGGAAGGTACATGCGAGCCCGACTCTGTGTTACGCTACCCGTCCACGGGTACTCTTTCATTACCACGTATACTCATCCTACGCGTACCGACAAGCGTACAACAACGCCAACCCTTTATCTCTTGTCACATGCCCGTCAAAACGCCCCCTTGGACATCCAATAACCCACCCAGGCATCCGCCTCGACCTCGCCCACCGCCTGCATACGCGCCATCGTCGGACTGACCGCCTGCGCCAAGGTCGTGCTAAAGTTGGTCATCCCCCCTGCCTCGGACGTGGCGACCCCCAGAGCCCGAATGGCCTCGTCACCGCGTGCCAACGCACGGAAGAACTCGAGGAGTTTGATAGCCGGCTAGATCAGCGCGTGAGCGATCGTCATCACCATCACACCAGCCACGCACCATCTTTGCCAAGTCCTCTTCCGAACCGTTCTCTGCCTTCTTCTCCAACAGCGCGAACCAATCTGAAAAGGGAATGATCGGGAGAACGTCCGAGCCGAGGGCCTTTCGCTGGATGATCGCCCGCCGGACGTAGGTGATGATCTCTGCCCAACGGGCACTCTGGGGATTGACGATGTTGAGCGCGGGCGGTGGTGCCTCTTTCGAGAACGCCGTCTCTACAATCGCAGACGCGACTTCTTCCTCGCGGAGCCAGGATACGACCTAGTGGGCGTCAGTAAGCACTCGCGTGGGAGAGCACGTCACTTACCCCGACAGACTCGGGGAGTGCACCCAGGGCAATGCTGGACTTGACCAGGATCGGGAACCAATCTGTCGTCGCCCAGGATCCACCCAATCCACCCGCGATCTGGCCAATACGAAGCGACGTCACATGCAACCCGCTCTTGACGATGATCTACCCCAGCTTATCAGCACCGATCCATCGGGTGCGTCAACTCCACTCACCCGTTCTGTGGCGTATTTTCCTTCTCCATAGCCCGCGCCTATCGCAGCAAAGGGTTCCAGCTGAACTTTTTCCGGGAACGGCCCCTTGGAGTTATCCCACGATTGCGCAGACCCGACCGAGGATGTGAACAAGAAGCGGAGATTCTGATGGTGGGACGAGGCCAGACCGAGGTCAATCAGGTTGCGTGAGGACTGAATGCTATCCGCAAAGGAAGAGATTGCCATGTTAAAATCAAGGCGCCATGCGTTGTGTATGATCAACGTGACAGACGTTCGGATCTGTAGACATGTCAGTAAGTGTCCCTGGCAAACCGGATCGATCGTACCTCCTCGTATTGGGCCGGAGATAGGCCACACCTGTCCCGAGACGCGTCTGCCTCGACATAGACAAGCTTGTTCGAGCTCAAGAGCTCGACTGGAAGCCCCCTGTCTCTAAACGCCGACTTTTGTCGCTCCTCGATCGATCGTGTCGAAGAGGGACGATTGAACGCAATCACACGCGCCACCACGGGACTTTGGATGAGTTCCGAGAGTAAGAACGATCCGAGACCACCCGTACTTCCAGTGAGGAGCACCACCGCAGGCTCGACCAGTGGTGTGCTCGGCAACACGCCATCGACCGGTCCGTCTAGGCCCACCGAGTATTTCTCGATCATAGCATTTATAGCTTCTGTGTGTTGCCCCACAACGTCGACCTGACCGGCACCGTTATCGTTGACGAGCGCGGCGATGCGCAAACTCAACAGCTGAATGGTCGGGTTTTCAAAGATGATGTTGGGATGGATGTGGGATGTAGCCTTTTTGATCTCGGGGTCGTCCGATTTTCGAAGGGCACCCAGTATCCGGTTTCGGAGGAAGGTGACGCTCAAACTGTGAACACATGGTGAGCAACTCGGCCCCGTTATCTCACAGGAGCGTACCT
>JBBPKT010001069.1:0-11234 GCA_038089395.1 Pulveroboletus frians
CACCCGGCACCTCATCTACCAACGGTACTGGTGGCCCACCATCCGTGAGGACACCCGCAAATATGTACGAGGATGTGAAACTTGCCAACGAACGAAATCCCGCACCCAGCCACTCCTCCTCTTCCTCCTCTTCCTCACACTCGAGGCCATCCAAAGCCCGATCTGCACCCCACACATCCACCTCGCAGCGCAGGCATCTCGCCAACGGTCTCATCGCGCGCTCGCCAAGTACAGACAAGGAATTAGTCACCATTGCCCTCATCGCCCCCACCATCCTCAAAACGAAGATCGATGAGGATGACGAGCCCGAGTCTTATCTACCCCCTCTCCCTTCCCATGCCCGTCGCACTTGTGATCCTCATAATGGCGCACACGACTCCCCTGTGGAGCTCGTCTACGTACCCCCATCGTATGTTTACTCTCCGACAGAGGAGAATGAAGACATCACCGAAGAGGGCAGGCAGATGCTAGCTTACCATACTTGTCCAACAGACCAGCCGCAGCTGTTTGACCACCCCATCGCCACTTCACCTCTTCCTGTAGCACAGGCACCAGCCGCTCAACGGGAGCACAATATGGACTTGGCCGATGCTACACAACCTCTTGGCCAAGAGGTCGTTTCCAACACCGCAATTGCCCAGAGCCCAGTTGCCCCTAATGTCATCATTAGCTCTCCAGATCACCACCCGGACCTACTGCCGGTCTCACGTTCAAGATCCCGAAGTAGGTCCCGTTCCCGCACGCCTTCCCCAAATGCGATCGCTGTCTCAAGCAACGCCACCTCCTCGAGCTCGGCTACTCCCGGTCTCCATACGAACACCGGCCCTGTCCAGGGCGCAGGCGGCACCTTTCTGGGTCCCCCAGGCCCAGGTCCCAGCCCTCTGCGAGGTCGTTCTGCGTCTTCCCCTTCATTATCTTCCCAGGCACAGGTCGAACAGCCCCGCGGCCGCAGTATCACACGCACATCATCATTCTCAGACCGTGAAAGTCTTAGTACTGGCAGTCCACTCGGCAGCCTGAGTCCAGACGGAAATGTTGGGCTTGGCATCGGCAGTGTTGGTGTGCGAGATCGGGAGCGTGACGTGAGAGGCGAGAGGGAGGGCAGACGGACCATGGAAAGAGGACGCGACCGGACGCGAAAATCGCACTCGGATTCTGGTTCCAGTTTGAGTCCCGAAGGTCCATGTGCTATCATGAACCATCCTCAACCGGCTCATCCTGTCCCTGGGGTACGGGAAAAGTCTACGTCCGGATCTACTTCGTCCGGATCATCCACAGCCACCGTTGTTCCTCCCCCAACCGCCCACTTGCCTCCACGCCTCATACTTGATGCTAGGCCGATTACTCAGACAAGCTACACCGAGGCACCACCTGCAACGATACCCATGTCTCCCAGTTACGCACAAGAGGAACGGGAGTGTATTTCACACCAGCCCACGCCCGCCAACTCTCCCATTCTTCCCATGCGCTTGCCACCTTCCCCCACCACATCATACAGCTTCCGCCATGAGCGGAAGTCCTCTTCTGGCAGTTCTAGAAGTCCTGTCCGCCACGGAGATGACGGCCAGCAGGGCACTCTTGTCGGTCGCGCCGTAGAGATCATGTCCAATGCCGGGGCTTTCTTCGGCTTCTGGCATAGCGGAACTTCGGGTGGGGTGCCAACCGGATGACGTTTCATGTCATTGGCTCCCCTTACTTATATTTTGGAATTATTGACCCCTGCTTGGGTCCCACCGTCCCCTTCCCTTGTCTGTTCAGCCCGTTGGCTTCCTTGCATGGTACGTACATATTACCCCTTGAACTTTTGCTTGTCTTTTCTAGTCGGATTCCGCGCGCAGGTTTTTTCCCCCTAATTCACGTTGAATGTGTTTCTTTTTACGGTACAAAGTCCAGGGTTTAATCGTGTTCGTCGTTGCCTCTTTCCCCGTAGCTGGTTGGGTGATGTGGTACTAGTAGCGGTGGCCAACGCTTGAGTACATTCCATGTTGTATCACCTCCCCTTTCTTTCCGATAATCTTATTGGCCTTGGCCATGTACATGAATGGACGAAGCATATTTGCAGGACTGGTCTCGTATGAACTCTACAACACGATTTTTGTGGGCACTGGTTGTTTTATTGGTGTGATGCCTGCTTGGAACGTTTGTGTTGGCCCAGTTTCCATCAATCTCCTTCAGCACTCGATCGGACTCGTCAAATAACAAGCACATCAGAGTACTCTTAGAGAATGAACAGGCTCGCGTACTCTGCAAGTGGTGTTGTCCACTACAAACCACCCAATCGACTCCGCCGGGAGGTCTACCTGACGGACGTGTTTTCGCGCATAGTACCCAGGTTCAGCCTATTCCGTTCCGACGAATACCACTCGGAGGGAGATCCTTCAAGTTGTAAGACAAACTCTCGTCGTTTTTTCCGAATGCTTGGTCGGTGGTGTCATTTGGTTTCATGGTTGTCTGGGACACAAAAATCCTGTCAATGCCAGGGAGATAGCCCTGGGGGGAACCGAATAAAATAGGGTTATCTGAGGCCATGACGCACGTAGTGGGGAGGACAGTCGTCTCTCGTAGCGTAGTAGGTAGCTGCGCTACATCAACGTCCGTGGCTTGTTACTGCAGAAAAGAAGCTGTAGAACCAAGATTCGTAGATAAACCTAGCGCTCTGCTTCGTCTCTTCCTGATTCCTCGGAACGCGGTCAAAAGTCTTCCTTCACGGACTTGTTTTAGCCTTGGAGCCCCTTCGCGGAGGGTTCGCGTTGGCACAAACATGTCACAGGGGTTACGACAGATAATGTCCGTGGTCGGAGGAAATAAAATGGGGACGGGACATCAGTAAAGTCGAGCAGCACTCCACCCTGCACGATGCTCCGACATTTCGTGACTGCCTGATCGTACCGAGTCCCAATTGTGTCGTCCTCATGGTCAATGTATTGCAGCAATTTTCGAGGAATCATGCGCTCGACGCCCAATCCCAACAGGATGCTGGTTATCTCATCAGATCATGCGATAGCGTACGGTAATGAGACAACCCACGCAAAGTTTTCATTCCCTTCCTCGGACCATATTTTCGTCTTAGAAGGGTTTGCATAACGCCGCGTGCGCCGAATACAATGTGAACGGCGCGGCGAATGATACGGGCTCTGTGCATGCAATGGAAGGAAATTGCGAGAGGTCGAATGTTTTCATTGGAGGGCCCACACGAAACCGTGTTCGAGAAGTGAGCACACCTCGTCGATGGGGGTAGGGAACAATGGTATCCTCAAAGAGTAGGCACAATGGGCCATCATTCATAAATTGCATAGCAACCAACTGTCGCCGATGTAAACGAGAAAATATGATTAGCCTGCGTGGTATCCGGCGGATCAAGTGTCATATGCAATCTCGTCTAACACTCACCAATGCCAAGTTATCCTGTCACATAAGCCTCACTGTCATATATAGTCCGCAGCTCTTACAGTGTATTTCTGACGGGCCATTTTTCAGTCCCTGAAACGACGTGCATCAGGAAAAAACATTCTCCAATGTAGCACTTTGTAGTACATATAGTCCATGTAGACTGTGTAGACTTCATCACAAAAATAGCAAAAACATAACATGCCCAAACACAGTGTGTTACCGGCGGCTTACCAAAATAGGGTGATACATGTCATCATATTCGACTCGCAGGTCGCCCAGCGCGCATGTTTTCGTTTAACACAAGGCAGATCGTTCTCGTTCGATGTGCTGCCCCATCTAGTGAAAATGCAAGTGCAAACGATATATCCACATATTCTTGTATAAGGTGCGTAATCCATCTCAAAGTGCGCCATACCCTTCCACACCATATACATATGTCGTCTTCATCCTCTTCCTCAAGATCCGAGGCATCGTCGCCGTCTCCCTTGGCCACACCATGTTCATCCTCATCCTCATCCAGGTCCGTGCCCATCATTAATGCGTTCCAGTCTACGTCCTCATCCTCCTCCTCGTCCTCCCCCTGCACTCCTTCATCCAGTTCTTCATCCACCTTACTTCCCTCCGCATCATCAAAGCCCATCGTGTCGTCGAAATCAGCTGCTCTTTCTCCAATGTCTCTGCCTTCCCTCAAGCCGCAATCACGCTCCAAGAATGTGTTCCAGTCCCATGTCACCCTATGCCCAATTCCACCGCCCCGGAAACGCATGAACATGTCGTGATCAACAAAACTAAGTTCTCGGAATCAGTGATATTATGGTATTTGATGTACATTGTGACTTACATGTTAACATAGTAGTAATTCCAGTCCTTTCCGTCGGGTGCATCATCCAGTTTGTGACGAGCCTTTGAGGGACCAAGTAGCTCGTCTGTTGAACCAAATGCGAATGCGGGGATAAGCTGCACCGCACGGATGACATTATCAGGATCTATGAACCCAAAAGGCTCTGTTGAACCGCTATGGTCAACAAACTGGACTCGATGCAATCGCTTATCGCTCCATCCTGATATGTAATTCACATCTCTCCCAAACCATCGAATGAAGAGGACGTTCATACGAGTGGGTTGCAAGAATGCCGAGTGTATGTTCTCGCGTACCTGCACAAAGACATGAAAAATATAAATCACCCGTGCATACCAATATGGATGCGTTCTCTCGTCCTCGTGTGACAATACCATAATGTTGGAATGTCTGAGTGGATTGATTGAGTCTTGGTCACGTCGCAGATCATATGTCGTGTAGTTGATACCAAGCATGTTATGGAAGTAAATGTGATTGTCCTTGATGTTGATACAGAGTCGGTCTCCATCAGAGAAGTCATGTTCATCACCCTTGTATGCAAAACCAATGATGCATGCCAGCAAGTGATCGTCAAGACGAGGTAGAAAGTTCTACATTTAGTTAGTTTATTCAGTGTTAAACTTATACAAAACCAACTTACATCGAATGCTAAATCATCCCGCTGCTCTGCAAGCCAAGCAGTGAGGTTGTCAAAGGAACGGGATGACTTGGCAATGTAATAGTGATCAGACGGGGATGTCCGAACACGCCGTTTTGGCTTTTTCTGCTGGTTGAGTTCCATACGAGCATCATTGAATTTGCGAATAAAACGTTCTATGTTTTCTTGCCTCGCAATGCTTGCGACCATAGAGTCCCTCTTCTTACCCGACCGTGGATACCGTTGTTTAACTCGGCGGTGTTCAAGTTCACCCTACAAACAATACAACAATTGATCAAAGGACAATTGAGGCCTACTTACGATCTGTGTTGTATAGTTATCTGTTGTTCCGTATCGCCTAATCGTGTCTGGATAGTCAGCGAGGGCATGATACTTGTAAGTCATCAGGTTGAAGTGCTTGTACTTTGCCTTCAAATTGATGGAACTGCTAGCGTCACTTTGCTTTTTGGCAAGAGCA
Organism: Pulveroboletus frians; assembly: GCA_038089395.1. Taxonomy (NCBI): domain Eukaryota; kingdom Fungi; phylum Basidiomycota; class Agaricomycetes; order Boletales; family Boletaceae; genus Pulveroboletus; species Pulveroboletus frians. The sequence continues at coordinate 5,365 of JBBPKT010001069.1, forward strand.
GCCATCTGACGACCATGTGCGGCACTCTCTTGAGGGAGTTCTGTTGTGTAATAGGTGCTGCAAGTCTCCTCTTGGAAGAGCGCAACCGAGCGACGAAGTGATGTGATTACTGCCTCAAAAAACTGGAGTGTCTTTTCCGTATGAAGTCGGAGCTTGGCATAAGCATGCCATACTGCTAGGTCGAAAAGTAGATTAAGAACAATCGAGCTATGAGGAGCAGAAAGGAGCCCTTCAAAGCAAGGTATTGTGCACTGGGAGTTCCTGTCAAACAGATACATATTCATAGTAAATAGATTGAACTAGCCTGAAGAAGATCTTCAAAGTCTCGCCCAGCAATGCGATTCATATTAGATGTATTCTTGGCAAACCTGCGGATTGTTCCCCTTCCATATGGGGGGACCTGGCAGTACCTGGCAACAAATGGATTGCTAACTCCAGTGGTGAGAGAGAGATAACGTACCTGAAGTTAAGTTTCTCGATAGTGGAGCCACCTTCAGCGTGCAGAATTCACAGTAAATGGGTAAATACTGCCTTCCAGACACCTAGCTCAAACTCGTGAAGAAGGTCAACAACTAAAAGGGCAAAGAAGTTGAATGCTTCGTCCGAGATTTGCTCAGTAAAGGCATTCTAATGATATTAGTGATAAATAGCAAATATAGGGCAAATGACTTACGTGTGTAGGGACCCACGACTCATCAATCAGGAGCTTCTTCACACAACTACCATTGATACTTGCTCCATGCTTGAAGATCACTTTTCGGGCACTTGTTACCTTGTCCCATAGTTTCTTGGTGCTAACCCAAAGCCTACTCTGTTGAATATTCATGTCTGCCTCAGACCCCATGTCAGGGATGCTTGCTTTTGTGACCAAGCAACGGGGACAAGGACATGCCCCGAGAAACTTAATACATGCAAGCAAAACCCTAGATTTCATGTATTTTTAATCCTATTAGCAGTTAGGGCATAATGCTTACTTTTCGGGATAATCGGCAGAGTAAGTGAAAAACCAAGGGAACACACGGCGTGTGACCCCATTGGAAAACTTGACCACAATGCCAGTCTTGTAGGCATCGATAAACCGCTTGTTGAGAAGCAGTTTCCAGATAGCGTGCTCTAGCTCACGCTTGCAATGAGTATATACATCCTCAGATGAAGCCTCACCATAGATTCTCTGGTACTCATCCTGGAAGTTACGAGGAAGCTGTAGAAATGTCAAGTCTCTGAATCAATCATTGAGATGAAGAGAGACGCACACCAGGGATATAAGTGACGTGATGACTGGCCTCAGCAGTCGGCTTCCTGCGGGTATACTTTGACTGATTGCCGAAATACAGATATACCGGCCAAAGGGAGGCATCACCAAAGTTTGCAAGTTGTGTTGCATCCGACCAAAGCATGAGTGGGATGACGACATGGTCCAGATTGTCCCCAGGCTCATAGGGAAGCGAGTGGACTGATTGATAGGCTTCAAGGAGGGCTGGGAAGGAGTATACTTCACCAAACACACGAATTGGCTTGTCCACATCCGATATTTTCCAATATTCTTCATATGGGATGAATTCAAATGTTGAAGATACCTTGCTTTTCAATACTGATATGATGATATCGGTAAGGTCACAGTGATAAACACCGTCTACCTGGAGATGGGGGATAGATGGATTGTGCTCCGACATGTACTTGACTTTCTCACAAGGCAATGGAATCTGGACAGATGATCGTTGCCAGTCGCATGTCATATTGAAAGGATTGGATATATCTGCTAAGTATCTTTCCATTCTCTTTCTCTCCTGGTCGTGGCTAAAAGTGGTGTCATTCCGAGGATTGAAATTGGGGTCTTGAATATAGGCCCATAAGCGATCCAGCTCATCAGCTGACTTGGTTGTCCCTCCGGAATAATGCCAGGCCATCAGGAGTCCAGCAGTGGAATGACTAAAAGCTGAGTAAAGGTTATTGGCTGAGACATCCGACTTGGAGACTAGCTCAAAGTCAGAGTCCATGGTCTGAAGAGTTAGAGCATTGGTGACATCAGGAAGGTTTGCATGCCTAATGATCCCGGGGTACCTAGGATAGATACGGAACATTCCTATTTTGTCCAGCATGGTTCTGAATCTCACAATACACCATGAGAAAGTTGCAGCAGGAGCTGTAGGAATCGGCTGAGATTCAGAGACTGTGGAGCTAGGTAAATAATCTGTGTAATGCAAGGGGAGACGAATCTGGCGCTGAGAGTGCACTGGAACTGCAGGTGAGGACCCAGGGCCAGATACGATGGCCCGAGATGAGGATGGCCCTGCTTCGTTTTCAGGCTGTTACATGTGAGTGATTAGTGCAGAGAGTGAGAGCTGATAATATACACACTGGATTTATTGACGCTTCGTCACTGAGGATATCCACACTGTAACGTTGGGGTTGAGGCTGAAGAGAGGGCAAGCGAGATGTTCGAGACCATGATTTCACCAATGAACCATGACGGCTGAGTGATCCAGCCTTGCAACGCTTTCATTTGGCCTTAGATAACGACTTCTGTGTTAGTAAAATATCTAATTGGATCTGTTTTTTTGCCTTGCAAAGAGACTCGTGTACATAGAGGTGTCTGCGTGTGTCGAACGACTTCAGACATCCAAGGCATGAGAGCTCAGAGTCCATGGTCAGTGAGGGTGATATGGGAATGTTCAGCCATGATCTGGGTAGCACATGGCATGTGTAACGGAGACATCTTTCATTCTGAAAGTGATCTACATGGTCTGTAAAGTAATACATCTGCCAAATGATGTTTAAATTAAATTCAGATAATAAAATAGAGAGTAAGAGTGCACCTCGATATCATTCTCTTAATAGTGGATGGTTCAATATGAGTATCTGGCATGCCCGGTACATGGAGGAAGAGACCAAGGGTGGCAGATGTAGTATTAGCTAATCCTTGGGTGTCCTAATGCGGTAAATATGGTATCCATGGACTGACACACTCTTTGCTTATCTCCATCATGACTAGGCTGCAGGTCATCCTCTCTGACTCTGACTCCAAGCCTGATGTATCCATGCAAGACGAGGGGAACAAGAATAGCGATAGGCCTGACAAGGTGAACAGGAGAAGCGACAAGAAGCTCAAGAAAAGCAGCAAGAAGCACAGGGAATGAGAGGTCCAAAGGCAACAAGAAGGAAAAGGGATCAAAGGGGAAAAAGTACGTCCTATACATCTTTCTCCCATGGTTATGAACACTGATACTTCCTTTAGGTCTTCCGAGAACGATCCATCACCTGTCGACAAGGAATTCATTTCAGCTGCACGTGCAGTTGCACGCTGCATTGACATTTGGTGCGATGTTGAAAAGGTAATCAGCATTGCCTGCTTGATAGCACAGGACGAGGAAAGTAAAACTAGCAGGCTCAAGGAAGACAAGACTGTCAAGCAGCTTTGCAACGACCGGCTAAAAGAATAGTGTGTCTCACTACGTTTAGTACCCAGGTAGCTAATCATCTATGATAGTAACAATGAAGCACGCCAGTACTACCTCATGACTTATCACAAGATCCTTCAAGTCACTCCTGGGCTCGTGCCGCTCTTCACAAATCATAGCTGCTCTGCCAAGCTCACTCATGTTACACGAAAGGTGAGTTTCTTCAAACTTGACGCGCATATATGCGCCTTTAGCATAGCTAACGGTGTTGATAGATGGTTGATATCATTAATAACACAAGATCGATTGACGCTACTAAGTTGAAGACTTATATTGCACAATATGCGGTGCCAGATCCCCACAAGGCGGCCCTTGATCCCCCGATTGTGAATATCAACGGCCGAGAACAGATGGGTCTGAAGCACCCTGTTCTTGTGCGTTTCATTTGTCCAGTAGAAGTGCTTGTGGAGTTTGTTGAGGACCCTGCGAAGTAAGTGATTCGTTTGTAGCATTACAGACAAATTTGCAGACATTTCACAGGACCCGCAAGTTGCTCGAGTGTGGTAAGATACCTATGAAGGCCGAGAACTTCCCTGCCATATTTTGGAATGGCAATGAGTATCCCGGCGATACCTATGATGCAGAAGACACATGCAAGGGGCTCTTCTGAGGCTACATGCTCATTCATGTGTGTTTTGAATTCCGTAGGTGCTGTTGCAACTTATGACAACTCTCACTTGGCACAGGTTGTGCGCCATATCTTCCTAGGACCAACATCTGCGCTGGATGCAACATTAAAAAAAGGTACCAAGTCCTGCAACGCGTGCCTGCATGATATGAGCATGATAGAAGCAGAGCACATTGCTTATGTTTGCGTCCAAGTAAGTCAAGCTGTGTCACTGCCAGCAAACATTTATCAGCCATGTTTCAGACACGTTTCGGGATCTCCTCCATGTCATGTTGGAGTGAGAAGGACGGGGAATTCAGCTATCGTGAACTCTACCGCTTGATCGTCTCTCTTATCCATAACGTGGTCAACATCGATTGGAAAGATGATCTACTCAAGTGGTGGAACCTGTGAGCTGATCGTCACTCACGATACTTTACTGAAATGATTCCTCTGTATAGGCAGTTATTTGGGAATGAGATGGGACATGGATTCAAGGGGAACACGAAAAGCGACCGCACATCCACATCGTCCTCTGAGCCTGCAGAAATGGGAATGATCAATAGAATGCGGGCCCAAATGCAAGCCCGCATAGCAGCAAAAGCCGCCGCCACCGATTTCCCCTCTGGATTTGGGTCTTCCAGTGCCTATGCAGACCAATCTCATGATAGGCAATTTCAGCCGGCTTCACCAGCCCAAGGTTCAACTCTTTCAGAATATTGCTCAGCTCACTCTTCACAGCCTCCCAATGAGGCTGAAGGAACCCAATCTTCACGCTGTGAGATTTCTCCCTCTCCATCTCGTCACCATGGAGACTCTCTGACTGGTCGATATCCCAATAGCGCATCACAGATCTTACCACATCATCTTAACCATTATCAATCTTCAGCGGCCTTCACCGACAATGGATCACCCTTGTCCCAGCATCGCAGCCCGTGTCGCACCCCACGTCAACCTAATGGAGGCATCTGAACATATTTTAATAGCCCTCAAAGTGGTGCTGTTTTCTCGGACAACCCTGAAGCCACAGTGCCGACCACCCCAACCTTAAGCAAGAGAGGCGGGGTTAGCTCAAAGGCCAAGGGCAAGAGGCGTGCCGTGGACGAACCAGACGAAGAAGAGGATCCCTCCATCAGGAAGAGAAGGTCAAAATATCGCTGTGTTGGGAAGTAGAGCGATGCTCACACAAGACTCTGTTGCCTCAAGCCTTTATTGCTGATTCTGCGCTTTTACTCACTCTCATCGGACTCGCTTTCAATGGTAGCAACGTCACTGTATGCCACCTACATGTGTCTGTAGTCAAAGAATGTAATACATCATTGTGGAATGTCGTATAATACTCTGAGCGCTGTGACCAAGCTAGTGGGCGATTCATACTAGATAAGCCCAATATTCCAGACCTTATATGCCTCTAACGAGAATTTGAGGTAGCTCAGGATGGTCGTGTATTCCTAACATTGCCTTGTACACCAATAACACAGGTTATGAGGCTTCTACAACCATACATAACTATGTAAGGGGATGTATGGATTTGACATTTTTTGTGATGTTCCATCCATTTTATTGCATTCTGTAGTTGCTTTAGCTCAAGGCAGATCTAAGGTAGTAAACTGTAGCATGCCATGGTATTGTCTACAGATGCTACAGTGAGGTGCAAAACCATTACAATGTTTGGTACTTTTGGAGTGTGTGTGATGTAGTATCTGAGGGTGTGGGAATTTCGCTTAGCTTTAGTGGGGGCGTGGGAACTAATAACCCTTGGCTACAAATGTTGTCCCTGAGTCATGTGACCATGTGTGAATGCT
>JBBPKT010001070.1:0-11232 GCA_038089395.1 Pulveroboletus frians
AGGGCTACCTTCTGTGCATGTGCACGCGTCAAGGCGCGCCACCGACCTCCGACTGCCTGTGTTTCTGTGGGGTCATCAGTATGAGTGACGCGGTTAAGAGATCGGACTTGACCTGTTTCACGGATGTCGCCGTAGAGCTTTGCCAGCAGCTGTTTGGTTTGGAGATCGTCAAAGTCCCAAGTCAGGATGATCTGGCGCGAAAGTTCAACTGTAGCACTTTGCAGTGCGATTTGCACAAGGAGGTCATTGTCGCTATGCGAAACGGTTCTAACTAGACTTGCCAAGATGGAGCCAATGAATTCGCTTATCCTGGCACTGGTCGCCTTTGTCTTGTTTGCATGCGCGGGCTTGCGTGCATAGTCAAAGGAATCGGAAATGAAGGCGGACGTCTGCAGGATTTCGACATTAAGAGCATCGACCAGAGCAATAACTTCGGCAGTGGTGAGTTCGTCATGCTTTGTGTGCGACTGTTCGAGCCCGCTCCGGAGGTTATTGGCCTCGGCGTCTTTGCCCTCTGGCTGATGTCTCGGGCCGCCGAGCTCTCCCATCACTTGCATCGCAACCTTGCCCTCCTGTTCTCGCCTGAGCGACTGCGAGAGGGCAGTGGATTCGTCAATAGCTGCCCAGTAGGACGCCTCAAGTTGGACAATCTCCTCCCTGAGTTTCCAGTTTTCTTCCGCTCTCTTTTTGTATGACTCGTCCTTGTGTTGAAGCGCGTCTCGGAGGCTCGTGAGCTCAACGTCTTTGCTCTCTAGCTGACGCACGAGGTCGTCGCGTTCCCCTGTCAGTTGCTCGTTCCGCGAAAGAGCTCTACCTTTTCCATCCTTCTCTCGGCGCAATGCCTGCTGTATCGCCACCTTGTCCTCCTGCTCTCGTTGGTACGACTGTGACAGGGCAGTGAATTCGTCAGAAGTTTTTCGGTGGGATGCTCTCAGCCGGGTAAGCTGCTCCTTTAGTAACCGGTTTTCTGCCGCCGCCCCTCTGAGTGATTCACCCTCGTCTCCCAACCTTTGCAAGCGCTGGGGCTCGTTCTGGAGGTCCTTGAACTCAGCGCCTCTGCTGCCTTGCTGGCGTCTGACGATGTCGAGCTCTTCCATCAGCCGCTGGTGCGACGAAAGGGGGGTAGATGAGTCGTCAACGGAATTCTGGTCGGATTCCTTGAACCGGTGGAGTCGCTCGATTGGCTTCTGGTTTTCCCCCGCCTCTTTGGGTGATCCACCATCGTACCCTCGCCTCTGCGAGTGCTGGAGCTCAATGACGTTACCCTCTAGTTGACGCTTCGTGTTGTCGAGCTCTCCCGTCAGTCGTTCGTTCTGTGGGAGAATTCTGTCCTTTTCATCCCAATCTCGACGCAGGGACCGTTGCGTCACCACCTTGTCCTGCTGCTCTTGCCCGGCGGATTCATTGAGGTGCACGACCTCCTCCTTCAACCTCCCATTTTTTTCCGCTGCCCCTCTGGACAATTCTCGCTCGTGTTGCAGCGCGCCTCGGAGGTTTACGAGCTCAGCGTTATTAGTCTCCAGTTGACGCCTGAGGTCTTCGAGTTCTCCTGTCAGTCGCTCGTTCTGCAGAAGTGCTCTACCCTTTTCATCCTTCTCTTGTTGCAGGAACCGTTGTGTGGCTGCCTTGGCTTCCGTCTCTCCCTTGAGCGACTGCAAGAGGGTAGTAGATTCGTCAACGGCTCTCCGATGGGACGCCTTGAGCTCGACAATCTCCTCTTTGAGCGCCCGGTTTTCTCCCGTGGCCCCTTTTAACGATTCCCCCTCGCGTTGGAGCGCATTTCGAAGGTTCCTCAGCTCAACGTCGTTGCCTTCTAGTCGGCGTCTGAGGTCGTCGAGAGAATCCCAGGCTTTTCGCGACTCTGAGAGCGCAAATGCTCGATCATAGGTAGCTCCTGCGAGCATCGTCTTGAGTTCTTCAATCTCTCTTGCGTGCGTCAGCTTGAGCTGCTTGATTTCCGCTTCAAGACCCTCTTTGACGAACCCCCTCTCTTGCCGCATGCGTTCACGATCGGACTTCAGGTAATCAATCCGTTCAGTGCGCTCTTGCAAGCTCATTCTCAGCTTGTGCATTTCCAGCTCGTGGGCCTCACGGACAGCATCCAACTCTCTCCTCAGCCGTTCTGCCTCAGTGTTTTCGGGCATGGCAGCGAACGGGTGCTTCGGCTTCGAGTTTGGGTGGGTAGGCGTGGTTGGGGCTCGCTAAACAGCTCTGTAAAAGTATGCAAGTGCGTTGGCGAGCAGTGAGGGGTGGATTGCCACTAGATGTCCCAGAAAATCGAAACGCGTAAACCGTCGTCGGTGGTCGATTATAAAAGGGTCACTGCGAATGTGCTCAGATGACAGGAGACACTATCAATAATATGACAGATGACGCTACCGTGGAGTAAGAGTAAACGATGCTGAGGTAGTGAGCTCGCTCGACGGGCGATGGTAATACTGGAAAAGTGAGGCAACTATGCTCACTCTTGCACGCGGACACGCTCCTGGCGAGGGTTTGGGCAGGCAGGGCCCGTTAGCTAAGCCAGATGCTCTATATCCGTGCATCACGATGTGATGAGATCTGGCTATTCCATCATGGACCTGGCACGAAAAGAAATCCTGTAAGCGACAATCTTACTATGCTCAGACATATTCTGCATAACGGATGAAGGAAATGTTATCCTGCAAGGGATGGACATGGTGCTGGATGACGACACGCGTATCATCCGTACACGTTCAGATGAAGTCGTGAGACTCGAGGGGACTGTAGTGGGAGTGGTTCCAATCCACAAGGCCACGCACAAGGCTTGAGCATCGCTGATCGTAGTGAGCTCCGAGAAACCAGGTGTATAAGATAGGACGGGGCGTAAGGATAACCCCAAATAAGGACAAGCCACTGCCCAGACTAGGACCAAATGGCAGATACAAGCCACGTTCGGCAGAGCATGCCGACCAAGTCAACCAGCACAGTAACCTCTACAAGAGGTGGTACTATAATAGATGGGCTCTCCGATACGAGTCTCAGCTGGGCCCCTATCATCAGTCGAAGTCCGGTCAGTTTTCCTCCCATACTTCGTTACTTCAGTACATCAGCATTTTCGCCACGGCCTTATCCAGCACTTTATGGTACTTGTTTGGCTTGATCCTTGGCCTAAGGGAGAATAAGTCCAGGCTCACACAAGCAGCACAATGCCACTCAATATCTTGAATCCGACTTATGTATCTCTTTTACTCTACTTCTCACGCTTGAGGCAGGCCGTCTCAATGAGCGAAAGTAGAGAAGGGTTCTCAAGGCGCACAATACCATTTATTGGAGAAATAGAAATAGGTACAAAAAAGGGTGATTAAAGTGGTCAAAGGCGGAAAAAGCGGTGGAAGGTGGGTACAAACGAGTGATCGGCAGAGAATGGAAGGCGGCAGCTTGGATGATCTCGGTTGTATAGATGATTGAATTGAATCTAGAGGACGTTTATTAGCTCCATACAGACGCGATTTCGGAATAGATACCAGAGTAAGGAGCGCGGATCAACGGTGTCAGTGTCAAAGGAGCTAGAATCAGCAGGGGCACGGTCGAGCAATGTGCATGCTGACTCAATAATGTCAGCGGTGTTTTCGGTGCCCTTCTTGACGAGTGCGGTGGTATATGATTGTGTTTCGCTGCCCCAGTTGCTCATAGAAAACATAGACGTGCCTTTGCTCATATTTCCTGTCCTTTTGTTAAGCGTCTTCGGCAGTGTGATCTTTCCCTTCTTCTCAGCCATTTCCTTCACAGCGCTTCGGATATCGATGATTCCGTCACGAACAAGCGTGAACGCACGTTCAAGCTGTGAAAACAGAGTCAGTACATTAGGACAAACAGCATGAGAAAGCTTACTGCAGCTGCCGCAAGCGCAATAACGCTCTCCATACCATGGCCTCTTTGCAGCTTTGCAATCCCCAAAGACGGGACATTGACGGCACCTAAGGTCTTGCTCAAATGGGCGGTCGCAACGAGTTTCAGGATGAAATCCGAGCGGAAATTTCGGGTAGGATCCAGACTGTCGCAATCTTCGTGCGTGAATGGGAAATGAGGGGGGGAGACCAAGTGCCCGGCAATCTCTCGGATTGTTGCATTGGAACCCTCTGACTCTTTAGCATCCTTGATAATTTCCCAGAAGAAATGGATGACCATAACGAGCGCAGTGGACCCAAATCCACTACGCCACTCAAGCAGGCGTTGCGACACCTACCCATATTTGAGTGAATGGTGACAAAAGATGAGAAGAGAAAAATTAGGGAATGACATACCACACCAAATACTGCGCTGTGAATTGTCACCTTATACTGAACGTCAGTGTAGACCGTAGAAAAGATTTCTTCGAGTGCCGCTGCCAGGGTCTCGTCCGGGATCGACCAAATGCTTGACTGTCCTCCTGCCCAAAGAACGACAGTGTCCATGAATGTATTCGTCCATCTCTGGTCAGCGGGAACAGGAAGATCACTATTTTTATAGTCGCTACGAGACCTGTTCGTAGCACCCGTAGTCCGAGTCTTCTGGCCATCATTTGCAGTGATTGTGATGGTCTCGTCAGCATCAGGCTCTGTCTTAGTCTTCTTCAGCGCCGGCTGAGCACCATCCTCATGTATGATGCCAACTGATGTCTGTTACGACATCAACTAAGTACAGGTACACGGAAAAAAAGAGACTCACCGATGCTGTTGTTCTCGCTTCATGTACCATATCAGTGTCAATCTGCATGCCATTTTCAACCGCTTCCTTGTCTTCAGGCTCACTGTCCGGAACTTCTTCGATCTTCCTCTTGATCACGCCGGAGAGCACACGGGGGGTGGAGGGGTACTCATACCAGGGGGGAATCTGACTAGCCTCGATCTCAGGATCACTGTCAGAAACGGAGGGGATAACCTAGTACAGTTGGTTTAGCGATTTTATAACCCGATGAATGAAATGGTTAGCGTATGAGGCACGCACTGTTAAATCATCCTTGTATGACCTCCCTTTTCCTTTCCAGGGCATCATCTGCTCCTTGTCATCGTCACTGCAATCGAGATCAAAACCTCCAAACTGGGTCACGATACCAGCACTCGTCTCTGAACACTGAGTAGTACTAGCTTGAGTGCTCGTTGTCATCGCCTGGCTAGGTTGACTGCTAAACGTGGACACCAAAGTCGACTGCGTATCCGATAAAGCCTTGACAGATCCTTGTGACGTCTTCTCATGGACAAGGGCAGCCCAACCCTTGACCGTACCAGAGAGTGATTGTTTCCTATCAGACTCATAGTCAGCAATCAAGAGGTTAATGAATAATAGCGTAGATTCAGTAAGAAGTAACATGACTGATGGCGACGGTGCCGCGTGTGACCTACTTTGGCAGGTATTGTGACAAGTTTGGTTTCTTGTCTGAGACATCGCCGTTGGAGTCATCGATCGTCTTCCTTGCTTCGTTGATCATCGTCTTGAGCGATACTTTCGGCGCCTTCCTTGGTTTTGTATCTGTAGTTGGTGCCGTGACTTGTGTCTCGGATGGTATCTGATTCTTGTTACCTATAGGATTCGGTAAGTTCTTGTTTTGCTGCAGATATACCATCGCTGGCACTACTGACCTTTCTCGATTGCCTGGGTGCCTGATGCACTATTGGGGGAGGTCCTAGCGCCTTTCCCACCAGACGCTTGGCTCTCCTGTAAATACGAGTCAAATCATGAGTGGAATAAACGGGTTTGTATGTCTTACAGGTGCAGCCGTGCTTTCCCCCTTTGCCCGTAGTTCCATAACCATCTTTGCAATAGTGATGACACGTTCTTGCTCGGCTTTCTCAGCCGTAGCCCGTTCTGCTGCCACACGGTTGTCGTCAGCCTGTTTCTCGGCTTTGGTCTGGCGTTTGCCCTGCGCCATAAGAACAATGGCTCCAGGATGAGTGGTCGCATTCTTAGCACGGGTACGTCGAGGGCTCATTGAGGAAGATGATAGGCTGAAAGTTGAATCAAGTTGAAAATTGACGTTTGTGTGTGAGGCGGCAAGCTGGGAGGCTGAATTTCCGATGGCCTTTTGTAAGTCTGGCTGCCCTGAACGCAAACAAATAACTCAATTCACTTGTACTCAAGCCCAAGAAACGCCGTTTCAATCTTAGCGTACCAAAATAATGCCACCTCGAAAGCTCAGATCAGCTGCTACAGATATTACCTTACAACTTCCATGCGAGCACCCAGGATGTAATCGCTGGTTCAAAACTCCCAGTGGCCGAACTAAGCATCGCCTAGCGGCCCATCCAACCATTTGCCAACTGCGGAGGAACCCGTCACCTTCCCCACTCCCGAGCTCTCCGATACACTCATCCTTTTCTCTCGAATCGTTCCAACCTGAAAATGAGGATTACCGTGGCCCGAATCTGCAATGCCGTGAAGAACTAAGGATGAATGGCACCTTGCTCCGGGTATTTCATCCTCATTTGAACGGTAGCGTCGCATTGTTGAATGTTTGGATGAGTATTAAAACATGTTGATATCTTAGGCCAACCTTGTGACGCGCATGGAAACTTGCTTCCACCCGGTGCACAACCACTTCCGTTCTGTGCTGCGTCAGATCACGACTGGACCCCATACACCGATCGTACTCAATTTGAAACAGCAGATCTTCTGTACCGGCGTACTGAGATGAGCGCGAAACAAATTGATGCCCTTATGGATATATGGGCAGCAACTCTAGTCGAGGCAGACCCAGATAATCCCCAACGAAAGATGCCGCCGTTTACGAGCGCAAAGCACCTATATAAGGTTATTGATAATACTCCACTGGCGGGTGTGAAGTGGTCGAAGTTTTCCATCAGATACTCGGGTAATCGGCAGTCGCCAGGTCGGCCACCATGGATGGACCAAACGTTCGATGTTTGGTTTCGCGATCCCCTCATTTGCATCCGCAACATGCTCGCAAACCCAGACTTCAAAGATTCATTTGACTACGCTCCATACCAGGAACGCTGTGTTGACAACAACGAACGGCAATATCAAGACTTCATGTCTGGGGACTGGGGGTGGCTTCACGCGGTAAGCAGTGATAGTGAACTCATAGCAGTGACTTGGCTTAGCACCTTATCTAGGATAAAATAGCTGAAGATCCAATGATGCGTGGGTTAACTTTCGTTCCGGTAATCCTAGGGAGCGACAAAACTATGGTATCTGTTGCGACCGGAAACAATGAATACTATCCGCTCTATATGTCAATTGGTAATGTCCACAATACTGTCCGCCGTGCGCATCGGGATGCCGTCGTTGTAATTGGCTTTCTCGCCATTCCGAAAAGTAAGCTTATATGACGAATGCCCGTACACGAATATTGCTATACTGACCTTGTTATCTAGCAACAAAGGAACATTCCTCGGATGCAGAGTTTCGGATATTCCGCCGCCAACTATTCCACAACTCGCTGTCGACGATCCTTCGAAGTCTGAAATCAGCAATGACGACGCCTGAGATTGTCCGCTATGGCGATGGACACTTCCGAAAGACGATATACGGACTTGGCCCATATATTGGTGATTATGAGGAGCAGGCACTGCTGGCCTGCATTGTTCGTGGTTGGTGTGCACGGTAAGCCCGCTCCACCATCAATGCGCATGGCAGATACTGATTACTGGTATTGGCACTGACATCACTCATTGCAGTTGTACCGCAATGCGTGGCACGCTCGACTCGGACCCAGATACTCTAAACCGTTGCCAACAGTTGACTGAAACATTATTTCAGAATGCTACGCTGGACCAAATGTGGGACGAATTTGGTATCGTTGGTGAAGTTGTCGTATGTACATAACTTTCTAAAATCTATGGTGACGCTCATCAGTCTGTCTCTTAGCCATTTACAAACGATTTTCCTCGTGCCGATATACATGAGTTAATTGCCCCTGATCTACTTCACCAGCTCATCAAGGGATCGTTTAAAGATCATTTAGTCGACTGGGTAGAGAAATATATTCTACAATCATCAGGATCAAAGCGGCGAGCAGAGTACATCATGGATGATATTGACAGACGGTTCGTATTCCAGCTTTCTGTTATTTATTGCTGAATGTTACACAACAGTATTGCTGCTGTGGCACCTTTTTCTGGCCTCCGCCACTTCCCACAGGGCCGGGGATTCAAACAATGGACCGGTGATGATTCTAAGGCGTTGATGAAGGTTCGTCCGTCTTGCTTACTGTTTCTTTTTGTTTTTTCACAACCAATACACAAGGTTTACATTGCCGCAATAGAAGGCTATGTCCCAGACGATGTGGTGCGCACGTTTCGTGCGTTCTTAGAGTTTTGCTATCTTGTCCGTCAGAATACCATAACGAGCACCATGCTGAGTGACATCAATGATGCCATTCAGCGTTTCCATCACTACCGGGAGGTTTTCAAGCAGTTGGGTGTCGTTTCAACCTTTTTGCTCCCTCGGCAGCATTCAGTCAAACACTACCCTGAGCTAATCCGGCTCTTTGGTGCGCCAAATGGGCTTTGCTCGTCGATAACCGAGAACAAGCATATCACTGCGGTAAAGAAGCCATACCGCCGGTCGAACAAGCACAACGCTCTCGGTCAGATGCTTATCACTAATCAACGACTTGACAAGCTTTCAGCTGCATGGGTCGACTTCTCCAATCGTGGCATGCTCAACGGAACATGCTTATCAAGCGCCATTAACTTGATAGGTACGCACGAGCTCCCAATCATAAGCTACGTAACGGCTAATTTCTAATCACCAAAGCCCAAATGGCCCCACCAACTGTGCCTGCGGATGATCCAGGTGCCACTCTTGTGGACAGTAATTCTCCAAACCTGTCTGCAAGCACTATGGCTGACAACGAGGATGGGGAAGCGGATTGCAGTACAACCCCGCTGGCAGCATGTGTCGAGCTCTCACGAACTCAACGTACATTTTCATATATCTAGCATTTACGAAATCATTTTTACTCACATAATTTACAGAGTATAAACGTGCTAGAACTATTGCCACACTGGCTATAGAGCTCGCCATTCCCGACCTGATGACCCTTCTCCGACGCTTTCTATTCGAATGCCTAAACCCTAACGACCCACGCAACATAATGGATATCTCGCATCTGGAGCTTCCCTACTATGATGGGCCTATATCTGTGTTCAATTCCGCGTTATCCCGATTCTATGCACCGAGCAATTTAAGTGGGACAGGTGGGATGCATAAAGAATATATCCGGTCTTGTCCGATGTGGAGGGGTGAAGGTCCACGCCATGACTGTGTATTTGTTGGAACAGACGCAAATGCAGACGGAATCCATGGATACGAAATCGCTCGTATTTTTTGTTTTTTCTCCTTTGTCTACAAGGGCATTACTTATCCCTGTGCAGTTATATGCTGGTTTGATAAGGTCGGCGAGGAACCTGACGAACCCACTGGAATGTGGATTGTACGCCCGGCCACTCTTCCCAACCATAGACCCAATTACGCAGTTATCCATATCGACTCAATCTACCGTGCGGCACATCTGATACCCGTATATGGCACTCACCCTGTTCCGCTTGAAATAAAACCACATCACTCGTATGATGTGTTCAACTCCTTTTATGTCAACAAGTATGCTGACCACCACTCTTTCGTGGTCACATCTTGACTACCATATACACACTGCGCTTCCCTGGTTAGTCAACTTGCCAATGGCCATATTATGGGACTCACTCCTTACGCAGCAATTATATATGGCCCCCTTTTCGCATGCCACCACCTCTGTGCAACTATTGCACTGAACTTCCAGGCGCACGACCCCCTTCTCGACTATATCGCAACGATCCCCTTCTCGACTATATCGCAACGACCCCCTTCTCGACTATATTGCAACGATCCCCTTCTTGACTATATTGCAGCAACCCCTTTCTCGAATATATCATGACGACCTTCTTGACTATATCGCAACGACCCCCTTCTCGACTATATCGCAGCGACCCCCTTCTCGACTATATCACGGCAACCCCCTTCTCGACTATATCACGACGACCCCCTTCTTGACTATATCATGATGACCCCCTTCTCGCCATTCCCTTCTCGACTGTATCATCTCATTATCTCCCCCTATGGACTGTCCAGAGGGAACATTCACCACCACTGGGCTTTGGAATGGTATCAAGGCATCTACTGGTAGCCCTAATTTTACATGGAATGTAATTAGCTTACCGGATACTGAAACTCTCGTACTTAGACCGCTTTATCTATTTTTCCAATCGTGACTTAAGAAAACCCTGGGTCCGCTTGAGCAAAAAGACCTTAATCGTTCCTTAGCGGTCCCTTTTGCTAATTGATTTACTTTCGGTACTTTATCTTAGTCGCCAAGTGTGCCAAGTTCGCATAAGGCAATGGCGGAATTGCTGATGTAATAACTCAACCACCGACTGCCATCTTTACGTCTAGGTCTTCCGACCGTAATGGGTTCCTACTCAGAGAAGAGAACGAAAAGGCTGGGTCCATACTTCGACAACAGGATGCCGTACAGGAAGACACGAAGGGAGAGTACTCCAAGACCCCCTCATCCGCTAATCCTTTGTACAATACAGACACAACTTGCTTGTCCGTTTCGATCTACAGACATAAGCAGTTATCCACCACTCTTTGCTCCAACAAAATTTAGGTATCCGCTGCTATTTACAAATCCCCCAAGTCGCAACATCGCCCTCTCCTTTTCAATCCTTCATCTCGTCACGCCGTCCAGGGCGTCGACTACCGATTCAACAGCTACCTTTGGCTTCAGGAGTATGGTGGTCTTGAGTTCGACCACGTCTCCCTGCACCTTCTCTGATCTCTCCATACCCAGTGCGGTCGTGCACAGTACAAATTGCCCTTTCAAGTTTTCCCCACGTGACTCGAAGTTGGCCATCGTAGCTGCATCGAACTTCTCTCCCGAAGTCACATTGACAGGCCTCAAATCAGCAGACGTCACCTCTTCACCCATCGCCTTATTTAACCGTAACGCCATCTTGACGATACCAGAGATATGTTCACCAAATTTGTCCGTAAATGTGCGTCGAGTGTCCTCGTAGCTCTTCGTGCATCTTGCTGCGACAAGGATGCCGACAAGTGTATCGGAAATACGACCGACCATCGTCGCATGCGGATTACCTTCCCACAGGGCTACCTTCTGTGCATGTGCACGCGTCAAGGCGCGCCACCGACCTCCGACTGCCTGTGTTTCTGTGGGGTCATCAGTATGAGTGACGCGGTTAAGAGATCGGACTTGACCTGTTTCACGGATGT